>OMNN01074739.1:0-10564 GCA_900302755.1 Chromis chromis | reverse complement strand
ATATATTTATATTAATAATAATATTACAAACTAAAACAGACTTGTACATGTTGTGCATTTTGTGTGATGTGTAAGGAGGTACAGAAGATAATCCTACTGAAATTAAGTTCAAACAGCAAATGGTTTCTATACAGTGCTGATGAAGTATAAAGTGTTTATGTAATACAGCCAAAAAAAAGGGCGTGGAACTCATTGTGGTGGATGCATGCAGACTGTTTTTACAGTGAAGTGAGGTTTCTGTTCTGCTTCAAGTCATTTTCGTTTTACGTATTTCTACTTTATTCAGATGCTTGACCTTCAGAGTTTAACACCTGAAAGCTCTCTACATTTAACTCCTGGGGGTGAAGTTTATCCTTTCTTTAAATTTCCTTGTAAGATATGTACATACAAGCAAAATTTGGAGTTTGGAAATCAGTTGTGGTCCAAACTTACATTAGAGTGATAAGGACATGCATGCAGATGTACTGAATATAGACTTCTGAGTGAAGTAGGTGACATGTTTTCAGATGAAAAAGAGAAGATGGGTTATAAATTATAAAGTTTTTGTTGGCAAAAACTCATCAGACACGATTGCTTGTAACATGATCTCAAAGAGTCCTTTTTTAAAAATCCATTTTTAGAATTGCTCTTTTCATTGTTAACATTAAACATACTGTAATGTATGTGCTGATATAGAGGAAAGATTGCAAAACTCGGGAAACTGAAGATTCGAAAAGGTAACTCAAGGTTCTATAGGATCCTTTAAGGGCAGATGTCTGTTTGTTCAGATGATAGAGCACTGACTCATGCACTAACTCAGATCATTGTCACTAGCTCCTCCTTGTTGTCCTTCTCAGATTCCATCTCCTGTGTTCAGTTTCTGGCACCTTTCAACATGGGAGGAGTCACGGGGCAGGTGCAGTTTGACTCAGTAAACCAGACTGCCACAGTCAACATGTCTGGTGCCGGTTCCTGTGCTTCAGTTAACTTTTCCCTCAGCGTATTCCCTGTCATGTACGGCCACTTCGCTCAACCCTGTTCTGAAGCAAATATCGGCTCGAGTGTTTTCAACTTCACAGCTGACCCCTCCTCAAACTCCACCATCAATGTGTCACGCCTCTTTGAAAACAGAACAAACTTGGATGATTTCTCGCTGTCTTTGCAGACGTGTAATGGCACTAAAGTGTGCGCGGTTGTAAGTCAAGGTCAGACGCTCTTAACTCGCCAGGCTAGATTCACTGGGCCCGTCGCGGGTAATGTTTACATCCGTGTTAACAGAGGAAACACCAGCCCCAGACTTCTCGCAGACCTAATGACAATCGGTCAGGTCAATGTCTCACAAACTAATATCACTCTTCATGGATCTACAAGTAGCGCTGCAAGCTGTGATGTTCTACTCGGAAGCTTAGACACTTCAGCTTTGATCAATCTGGGCATCGTAAATGTTGGTACCCCTTTGCAATTTCAGAAATCACGTCTGGACCTCACCAGCTTCAACACCACGAATAGCTTTCTTCTCCTTCGCATGGGGTCAAGTTACAAGTGTGCTCAGATTTACAATGTGACAGAGAAACAGGTGAGCGCCGTCTTGAATATGAAAGGGATCCAAGGATACGTCAGTTTTCGTCAGGCTTCCCCATTTGATGTGACAGAGTTGAGAGTGAACCTGACCAACCTACAGAGCAGAGTTGGCCCCTTCCATGTCCACAAATTTCCTGTCCCTTTGCTCGGAACAAATTCATCAAGCCTATGTTCAAACGATAATGTGGGTGGGCACTGGAATCCATTTGGTCTCAACACAAGCGCCCCAACATATCCAAATGGGCCTGGGTCAACACATGACAGGTATGAGGTGGGGGACCTCAGTGCTAAGCATATGTCCCTAGCAGGTCTAAATGTAGTGGACACGGTGTTCACAGACTTCAGTCTCCCTCTGTTTGGACCGAATAGCATCGTTGGTCGCTCGGTTGTGATTCACCTAACAGACGGTGCCAGATATGTTTGCACCAGCATCAGCTATCCCGGTGAAGTGGTAGTAGGCAGAGCCATATTTCAGAGCCCTGTGGTTGGTCAGATCTGGTTCACTCAGCTAGTGAACAACCCTCTGTCTGATGTATCCATCTTTTTGGATCTTGCCTATGGAAACTCCACAATGACACCAACCAGAAACCACAACTGGCATGTTCACACTTATCCCATTAGCTCAGAGAGAGATGACGATGGAAACCGTTGCAACTCAACAGGAGGTCACTGGAACCCCTTTAACATCAGCACAGAAGACAGCAGCTATGCCCTCCACTGTGGCCCTTCTGCTCCCTTATCCTGTGAGGTGGGAGACCTCTCCAGCAAATACAGAACCATTGATCTCGGCACCAACATAGGAGGAGTGGAAGCAAAATACTTCTTCACTGATGTCACTTCCTGGGTGCCTCGGTCAGGCATCATTGGTCGTTCTGTGGTCATCCATCAGGCAAACAGAGGAGGGCCAAGGATTGCTTGTGCCAATGTTACAATGGTGCGGGTCCCCAGAGCTAGATTAGGCAGCTGGCTTGGCCCTGAAATGTCCGATGGCCAAGTGCAGTTCTCCCAGGCCGTTCCACAAGGCCCAACGACCATAAATGTGTCCCTGATGGACCTGAGCTCCTTAGCTGGAGGTTACCACGTCCACATATTGCCCCTCAAACCTGGCACCGTAGAGCCCTGCTCAAATGTAAACATCCAGGGCCACTACAACCCTCTGAGATGGAACATATCTAACTCCCCCCCACCTGGAAATGGCACTGTGGACCAATATGAGATTGGAGACATTAGCGGGAAGTTCGGGATGCTGACTGGACAAAACGACTTTGAGGCTGTTTACATGGACCCTAACATGCCATTGACTGGACCCTACAGCATAGTGGGAAGGTCAATAGTGGTTCACTACACTAATGGATCAAGGTGAGAACCTGTAACAATGAATGCTTCTTTTCTTTTTAGAAAAAGAGAAACAAACACAACACAAGGTGGAAGTGTCAAAACAAAGGCAATCAAAGTTTTCACACAGACTAACAACCACAGGTTCCTTTCTTTGAAGAAAAAAAGATTTGCATTGTGACTACTCTGCTGAACCCACTGACAGTTGTCCTACTACATCAGTTATTGATATTTGTTGTAAAAAGAGCAAGTATTTATTATCCTATATGTACATTACATAATATACAGAAGCAGAATACAGAAAATGCTAAATATTCAAACAACTAAAATGTTAGTGTAGTCACTGATGCCTGCAGAAATCTAAGCTTCACCACTATAAGCAGGGCTCTGGCACCAAAACAAACTTTGGCAGTCTTTTGAGGGCATGTCACTGAGCCACACTTCCCTTGTGTTGTGTCACAATACATAAATAATCTTCCTCATTCATGTAGAATGACTCAACAAAATATGGTGAAGGACAAAAAACTCAAGGTTAAATCTGTAGGATTTCTATGTATTGCTCATCTTGATTGTGTTTTTGAGTCATTCTCAACTCTTTTCATTGCGTGTCTTTTCTCTACAGAATGAGGTGTGCAAACATCACGGCTGAAAGAAATACAGATGGACAGTTCATTACGGCCAGGGCTGTTTTCAGCGGTACAGTGAACGGGACAGTCACCCTGGTAAGACCACAAGGATCTATAAGTCTTTGCCTTATGCCGTAGTCTCTAACTAATGACAGTTTATTAAACATTCACATAGTTCAAATTAATCTATAATATACATCAGTATTTTGCTTATCACTCTATTCTGTCCATCACACACGATGTTCAATTCATTTTTCTATTTTCTTGTGACTAAAGTTCTGAATACTAACTTTTACACTATAGCACATTTTCCAGTAAAATTAGAATAAAATACTGGTAACAGGGGTCACCAATATTTTTGTTTACAGTGTTACTATCATTTATTATTTAAACAATTTATCACTGTACAATTAATTACAGTTGAATATGAGCTTTACTGTGTTATGCTATAAGTAGGCTTTGTATATATCATATACCATTTTCTGCTACTGTGAATTGCATACACACAGCATGAATAATAATGTGTCTTTATTATTTATGATCCTGTTTACCATTTAAAATGCATATAACACTAAAACACCTAATGATATAAAAAGGATAAGACAAGTTACATTTTTATGCGATGGAATAGTTATTCAAAGTCAGCAATGTATAGTAATTTGTACTCTATGAAATATATTTTACAAACCAAGAAAAAATAATTTAACTTAATATAATAATCTAAAAAAAGTAAAAATGACCTATGTCAGGGAATCAGTTTAAAGTTATCAAATATACTGTTTTCTGCCTAAATCAAGTTGCTAGTCTAAACAGACCTTCTTGAGCTGTAACGCAAATTAAAATTTTATTTTTGTCCATTTCACACTTGCTGTTATTGGTTTTTCTTGTTTTTGGCTCCAAAAAAGCATCAGATTTTACAGTTTTTAACTGTATTTCGGAAAAACAGTACCCTACCGTTTGAATTTGGCTGTATTTTTACAGTAATTTATTACAGTGTACACACAATCTCCAAGTTACAACAAATATGGTACAATTTAAAAGTATCTGATAAAGTGCCAAAAAAAATACCAAAACATTTTTGTACGATACGTTTTTGTTTTTGCAGCAAGAGTAAGTGCTGTTTAGACCATTGTGTTCCTGTAAAATTGTTTTACTCATAATAAAGAGTGCACTTGTTGTGGTTATTGTGGCTCTGAGCTTCTAGCCTCAAGCAGAAATGGGGAGTGTACCGTACAGACCTGGTGCAGTCACTTCTCTCTAACGTCACACACCTGGATTTCTTTCAAACTTACAGTGGTATCACATGAGGAAATGTCTCTTTAAGGAGTCAAAAGGTCTCTCTCCAACTTCCTTTTTCACATATGCAGGAGTACTTCCTGGGACCTTTAAGAATTTACTGTGTAAAATCATGTGGAGTTCCCCTTGAAGAAAGACAACAGCTGCTCTCCTCTCATAAACCACATCTCAAAAATTGCATCTATCTGTTGGTAGGTCACACCAGCAGTTATAGTCCAGAGTCTTCACTCAACCACCCAATTTTTAGCTATTTCTTTTTATAACTCAACAAATGCAATGCAAAATATTTAATAGAAACAAATGGATGGGATGGAATGAAACCATTTCCTCACTCCAAGGAGGTCAGTAATTGTTCTAGATGACCGTATAATCCTTTCAAGTTAAACTCACCCAGCCAACGACATATTATTTGGAGCCAAGCTGCCACAAAAACATGACAGAGTATTTCTGCTGCTCTGGACAGACAGTGAATTCATTATGCCTGTGACATCCTGCAACAGGGAGCAATGGGAAGAAGGGGCTGGATCGTTAGCTTAGCTTAGCATCCATCTGCTAGCTGAAGGAACATACAGGCTCCCTGAACTAGGAAGCTCACTGAGGGAACAGCTGTCTCTGTCAGCTGCCCTCAAAGGCCCCATACTGAGTCCTGCACTGCATCTATGGAGAGGAGGTTGTAATATCTCTAAAGAGCCTATATCGCAAAGGGAAAGATGTTATTTTGGAAGTGTTGTCACTCAACAAAATCTACTAGTTTTGCTCAGGCAATTAAGTGAGTCATAGAGTAGGTATAAGAATGCCAATCAGTGGAATTGAATGTGTGCAAAATCTCCAAATCTCCACTGGTGTCACTTTTGAGTGGTTTGGGTTAAACCATCACAGTACACATCAAGTTCAGTCTTTTTAACTGTCTGCTAATAATGGACACTTTGATTTCTCTCAATCTCAGTACCAACAGATGTTTCCTGATGGAAGCGGCAGTGATACTACACTGGAGGTAAACCTTCAGTCATCTGCAAGTAACAGTGTAAGTACAGCTTCATTTACTCTAAACGCATGTGTGTGCGGTCAACGTGTCAATCATTTATTATTGTTACTATTATTCAGATATAAGTTTTCAGCAGCTATAAAAGTAAATGCATCTCCACATGACACCACAAGTCTTTAAACCTTTAAGCCTTAAAAACCTGGCAAGAAAAACAGCGGTGAGTGTGCATTGCTGGGAGGATTACACATGAAAAATCATCAGGAAATAAAGTGCACTAAGATCTAGTGTCACCTTGAAACACTATATCAGAGGTGGGATCCATTTTGCATCCGCAATCTTGAAACAGTTGCAAGGCATAGATATCCAGATTGATAGTGATTGGGTTTTTTTGTGCAGCCAATAAAAAAATTTACTGTCCTACGTTACTAAAATGTTTTCCTGATGCTGTTGTTTTCTTGATTAGAAGCAAAATGTGTGTGACTGACCTCCTGTAATGTGAGAAGTGAAAGCACATTCAAGTTGCCACATATTGATTTTTGTAAACATGTCTGAAATGTGTTCAGTGTTAAGTTGTGTATGTGTTTCTCTTTATATTTCTCTGTGTGTTGTTATTCACATTAAGATGCAGAAAAAAAATCTGCTTACACATGTATTTTATTCCTGCCTGCAGGCAACTGAGGCCTCCTTGTTCATCACAAACAACCGTATAGGCGCAAACAACCGCCAGTGCAACAGTGTGGGAAGCACATTCAATCCCTTCAACATGACATCAATGGTGAGATTGATGCCTTTTTTTCTTTTTCTTTATTTTGTGTACTTATTGGTTCAAAGTGTATTTGTCAGAAGAACAGAGAAACAGAGAAAGAAAGAACAGGAAAGAGAAAAGAAAGTAAAAGAAAAATAGATGTAGTCTGGTGGTAAGACCTTCAGTGAATTAAAGGAAGTTGGCAAAGATGTCAACTGGGGTCATCAAATATTGCAATAAGAGGGCAGTTCTTAGTTGTGGCCTTAAATATTTGGACATCATTTCAAAGTAATTCTGCCAAAAATAGCACTTGTTTTATGCATATAATCCTCATCAAGTGACAATTCTGAATTTGGAGATCAGCAACTTGAAGATTTCATCTTGGGAATATAGGAATAGTTTGAGTACTTGCTCCTGCTTGCTCTGGGAAGGGTTCGGTTGGGGCCTATCTTTCCTCTTGTGAAAGCGCTTCGAAATGTCTGTAGATGTGATTAAGCGCTTTACAAATTAAAGTTGATTGATTGATTGATTGATTGCATACCGATTATCTGTATAATTTCAGCTGCTGATCTAGAAGTGTAATTATGAATTTGCGCACTTGTTTTTTTTTTATATACTTATGCTTTTTGGTTTTACATTGTATAGTGTGTTGTTTCTGTATGCTCTAGTGCTCTTAACTAAAGTTATTTGTAAGGATCAAAAAACTCTCATAGCTGTTCCTTATCATCCATAAAAGTATAACATCTAGGTTACACGCCTGACTTTAAATAAAAAACACCCTCAACTAGAAAAGCACTCGGAGATCGCAGACCTCCGCCAAGCAACTAATTTCCACCCATATTGTGATTTACAATTACAATTTAATTTAGCAGACGTTTTTATCCAAATCAATGCACATCTGAGGCAATATGGGGTTCAGTGTCTTGCCCAAGGACACTTCGGCATGTGGAGGGGCCGGGGACCATACAATCATTGGACAACCCACTCTACCACCTGAGCCACAGTTGCCCCTACAAAACATTTTCTTTGGCACCGACAGGATTTGAACCAGGGCCCACAGCTTTGTAGAAGGATGCTCATCCTATTGAGCTATGCCTTCTCCTCTGTGATTTCCACAAAAAAAGTCCTGGATCCAGATGGTAATCCGGAAATCATCTGTTCCTTGTCCTATTATCAACATTTCCTGAAAATTTCATTAAAATCCACTCATAACTTTTCAAGATATCTTGCTAACAAACAGGTAAATGCTGGCAAAAACACAACCTCCTTGGCAGAGGTAACAAACTAGAACAGTTAAAATCTTGTCAGATGGGAACAACTCCAGCCCCACCATGACCCTACTCAGGATATAGTGGGTATAGAAAATGGAAGGATTAAATTACATAATAGAAATATTTCAGAAATATATGCTGTGTAGGACAATGATGGAATATAAAGAGGATAATCCTGTGCTTTGACAATAAGAATAATAGCTTCATTAGATTAGATTCTTTATTTTATAATCGCATATGATCATGTAGTGTATGCACTAGTGTGTGTATAAGAGAAAAGCAAGCTGAGCGCAGACTTAATCTAAAGTACCCTCAATTTTAGTGCTTTTAATCTCAGTGCCTGGTTTATTTTCTAGACTTTTGCAACATGGATTTTGATACTGATTTAGGCCTTTTTGGTTAATAAGTAATTCCCTAAAATGTTGCACAAATTCAATTTTGAAATGCTTTCTATAGTCCTTTATTATGAATAAACAAAACATATAATACATGTTGAAGCATTGTAGAAAAGGAAGTATTTTCCTTTTTTGAAAATCATAGAAACACAATTCTTAAATGTCAGAGAGCATGCATAACTTCCACACTTTTGATGCCAAAATTCTGCTTTTGTGGTAAATGTGTAACGCTCTTCCTTTTTTCTCTTCCTCCTTCAGAGCTCCAGCTGTTCGCTGGAAACTCCACTGAGCTGTGTGGTGGGGGAGATATCTGCGAGACAAGGCAATGTCAGTCTGACTGAGAGACAGCTCTACACTGACAGCATCATCCAGCTCTATGGAGACAACACAGGTGAAATGAGGAAATGTATATGTGTGTAAAGCACAATAACGTGAACAGAACAGGTGTAATTTATATTTTTGTGTTCAGTGGTCCACAGATCTCTACTGTTGAGGAACAGAGACAGCATCATTGGATGTGCTGATATCCTCCCAGAATCCCCATCAGCAGAGCAGACCTTTCCCAGAGTGACTAACTTCAGCCGGTGAGTATAATAAAAAATGTATTTCAGAATTTGGTCATAAATCGCTCGCCAGACATTCCTTGGTTGCCAGAGGTCTTTTCAGAAGAAGTTCAGCAGAAATGTTGTTCCTGTATATCAAGAAACATATGACTTTTTTTTTTTACAACACTTGCAGCAGATGTTTTGGCACGCCTTAGCAGGAAATAGACAGGTGTATCGATGCTTACATTCCACTCTGGGGAGGTCCCGCTGTTGTGCATCTCCTGGAATGCACAATTTCCTGGAACTTGAGCCATCACTAATGTTATCAATTCCACCTGTGTGTTTCCTGCTGTGAAAAAGGTTAATGAGGTGATGTCTGTGAGTTTAAACCGTCGCTTGCACACAAGTGCAGTAGTTTCCCAGGTAGCTGGTGGAATGAGACTGATTTCCGCTGAATGTCAGGGAACTCCGATATGTTTAGGGCTTTGAGCTGCGGTGGGCAGGGCTTGGACTAACTTTAGGTCAGGGTTGGCACCTGAAATTATTTGAGTTAGACAAAGTAAAGCTTGTCATTCATCACAAATTTGGCACAAACCATGCCTGGAAGATTCATTATGATCATTAAATCGTTTCACTTAAATGTTCCTTGTTAATACATATCACATAGATCCATGTCTTGAGGCCTAACTGTAAACTATGGTGAAACAATGATGCACAATGCACCCAATGGCATTAACATTAAATTAACATTAAAATATGAACCACAACACTAATAAACTCTAGTAATTCAGTTGCTTGTCTCTTTCTAAGTCAGGAATTTTGTGATGTGGGTGTTGTGGTGAAAGGAATTCATGCACATCTAGTTAATGAGGCAGGTGCATACAAGATTGACGAGCATACCTGAAAGTTTCAATTGGACTCCTGCACACAGTCCAACTTTCAATAATGCTGTGTAAAACTGTTGTGTAAAGAATCTATGGAGTTAGATTAGTGCCAATAAGTCACAAACAAACAGAAGGCGATTTGCAAATGGGTGTATGAAGATCCACAAATGCAATACGCGATCCACAAATGTAAAACACGATCCACAAATGCAAAACACGATCCACAAATGTAAAACACGATCCACAAATGCAAGACATGATCCACAAATAAACAGAATGGGTTTTGCAAATACATGGAAAGCGGACAACAAATTTTTTTTCACAACCGCAAAGCAAGATCTTCATTTGTGGAGCGCCCCCTTTTTGGCACTCTTATTTCACCTGCATGATCCATAAATGTAATCGTGATCCACAAATGCGAGCTTCCTGAAGTAACCACGCCAAAACAGCAGAGGGCGCCACTGCTTGGTTTGACCGTGGGTGAATCCGATCCGTCCAAGATGAGCTCGCCACAGGTACCTCACTGATGATGGCCTGCTGTTGTTTCAAATATTTCACAATAATTCCTTTTGGAATATAATTTAGGCCTATCAGAAAGCTTATTCGGTTGATTTTAAAATGGTTTGCAGAGCCAGTTTTGTGTTCTGGTTCCCAAACTAATGAGCTAACCAACTGCTAGCCTAGCTTATCTGCCATTCAAACAAACAACCTGTAGTGTAGAAAGAAATTATTTTATTGTTCCTTATGACTTTGCTAAGTATGCATTGCTCTACCGGACCAAAAGCATGATTATATTCAGATATTATCTGAATTTGACTAGTTATCTAGATTGTTCTAAATCCTTCAAGGATAGGCTCAAATTCTCCAATCCTGTTTACACCCAGGCAGATGGGTTGCCTCGGGATTTGACTGCGGTCAAGCC
>OMNN01074725.1:0-14727 GCA_900302755.1 Chromis chromis | reverse complement strand
GGGTCTGGGCTCAATTCCCCTTGACAGCCAAAATCCACCCTGCTGAGGTGCCCTTCAGCAAGATATGGAATTCCTTCCAGCTGCAGGGATGCAGCTCTGAGGCCGACTTCGACTGCATTCTTATCCATTTGGATGGAAATACTCTGGTTAGGTAGCAAGGCAGAAAAACAGAGGGTTATGTGGCAAAAAAGTGAAACCTTGCTTAGATAGTAAGTAGCAACATTTGCCAGATAGATAGATAGATAGATAGATAGATAGATAGATACTTTATTCATCCCCTTGGGGAAAGTCAAGGTATCCAGTAGCTCACACATGTTACATACAAGATAGAGGGACAGTGTACATAAGAGCATTCAACTGATGTGCAAATTGTGCTGGTCGAAGACATAGCATAAGGTGCCTAAAGGTGCCAATCAAATGCAAACCTGGTGGATAACTTACCATATACTGTATATAAAAAATGGATGTAAGCCAGTGCAGAAGTGTCTTAAACCTGCATTCTTTCTAACAGCCAGCAGGGGGCGACTCCTCTGGTTAAAAGAAAAGGGCTGGTTGTTCGTTAATCTATAAGAAAATGACTCTACCTTTCACTTGATTTGTTATGTCACCAAACATTTTCCTAGTTAGTTTATGGTATCGGTTTCTAGTTTCAGGTCTCCTTCAATACAGCATGATGCTGGTTTTGTAAATTCTCGTCCCATTTAGAGTAAAATAGATGATAAAACGGCATGTTTTCGGGCGGAGCAGCATGTGTTTCTCCATCAGATCCACTCTTCACTCAACTGGTTTCAAAACAGGAAGATGGTGATGGCCAAATATTAAACTCCAGACTTCTAAACAGCAGGATGACGTCACAGTCACCATGTCCACTACAATTTAATTTGGTAACAAAGTGAGAAAAGGTATTTTTTTATGTTGCTGCTGTGATAAGGGGCTGCACAGTGGCTCGATTGTTAGCACCATTGCCTCACAGCTACAAGATCCCTGGTTCACGTCCCGGTTAGGACGCCTGGGATCTTTCTGTGGAGTTTGCATGTTCTCCCTGTGCAGCGTGGGTTTTCACTGGGTTCTCCGGCTTCCTCCCACAGTCCAAAAACATGCTGAGGTTAATTGATTATTCTAAAATTGTCCGTGGATGTGCTTGGTTGTGTGTCTCTGTGTGCAGCCCTGTGATAGACTGACGACCTGTCCAGGGTGTCCCCTGCCTTCGCCCTGAGTCAGCTGGGATGGGCTCCAGCACCCCCGCGACCTTACATTGGATTGAGCGGTGTATGGATAATGGATGGATGGATGCTTTGATAGGTTTCCAAAGCTGTATAATCCTCTATCATAATATTATTGTACAAACAGTTTTGCAGTGCTTTAGTGTCTAATGAGGCTTAAAACCGATAAATCTCTCACTGGAACTCGACTTCCAGAATCGTATTACATTGACTCACCAGCACCTGAAACAAGACCTTGGATTCGTTTTTTAACCCAGGGCTCTTTTCATTCTGATCATCCTGTTCTACTGAGATCAGACTACATTACACTACACTATACTACAATGTCCACCCAACAATGTCCTGAACGAACAGACGAGGGGCATCGGGAAGGAAAATGGGCATTGGTTGCAATTTTATCTCACCTGGGAGCATCCATGACACCACACAACTTATTAAAATTTTTCGGCCTAGTTTGGCAGCTCCAAAAACATGTATGAACACAGAGTAGAATGATGTTTAAATTCATTTCACAAACCTGTAACCATTTGGCGGTCACCCTTAAGGTCAGGAGTATTGAACTAAACTAAACTGAACACACTTGTTGCTGCAGTGTCGCCTCTACACCTTTTCTACCAGCTGGGAAGGTAAAAGCCAGAACCACCATCACCATCAAGTTATGATGAATGTTTCTGGATTCAGTTTCCCTCATAAAACCACAGTTACATGTGTAAATGTTTGTTGTCAGTCGATGACACCTTAACCAGCACCCTTGGAAAGTCATGAAAGTCTGTGATTGGTTGGATTCCATGTGTCTTAGCCAAGTTATAACATTCTTTTACATGAGTAATGAGCAGAAGTTTTTTTTATTAATATTTTTGCTTCATTTATCAAATATTGCACAAAATCTCATCACCTTCAAGTTTTGCATGTTTAATTCAGATAAATGTAGCGTTTTATTTATTGTTCTTCATTGGGTTCAGAATAATGTCTCGCCATACAAAACCCTGTCAAATCGCTTTGGGTAACTTGAGAAATGCAGCGCCGTCAAGCTAAAAATAAAAGTCATTTTTCTTGATTCCTGAAAAGTTGACATTGTGGAGGTTCACTGATGATGTGCACCCTCTGTACACATCATGAAGCACAACATATCCAAAGACACCTGGTGGAAAATTCATATTCCTGTGCCCTTTGTTCTTAGGATAGACAGACCGCATATTTTCAACACGGCAGAACAGATTTCCCCAGTTTGAGCAGTCGTCCCTGTAGAGAAATGAACACCTGAAGCAGTCACTCATGGATGTCAATAAACACGGACTTGTACTGTGCTACATGCCATCTTCACACACTATTGTTTCTCCACTGAGGCCTGAACAAGAGACTCATTTTTGAGGCTTCATGCTGAATGACTTTTCCAGTCAAATATGGAGTGAAAGTTCCACTCTGTCGCACGTTAAATGGGACATAATTTGTGGCAGAGATCAACATGGAATTAGCATACTTCCACAAATCCAGAAGGGATATGCCCTCTGTAATTAGCAATAATGCTCAATTCATTTTGGCTACAACCATTTTCACTCCACAAAAGCACACATTTAATCCCAGAGCCATACTTCCCCACCTCAAAAAATGCCACAGTGGAACATTTACACTTAAATTCACACTTTCCGGCATCTCAAAGCACTGCAGCATCTCCTAAGTAGCCTTTTGAAAAGCCTCAAAGTGTCATCTTTGGATAAATGCTGTTTTCAGCGGCCTGTAATGAATAGCACTTAAAACAACTGAATGGCTCTCGTATCAGGTTTAGTATCCAAAGTATTTTGGGGAACAATGAAGGGGGAATCACAAAGCAAGAGAGACAGAGAAGCAGAGTTGAGTAATGACCTTGTAATCTGCCTGCCTCCATATATTTTCTCTGTGCTTATTAAATCTTTTATGTATATTTATCTTCCAACAGATGCGGCAAGTAGTGACACCCAACTCTGGTCCCACCCAGTAACCGTCTCTTTGTTGAAGGATGGCACAGGCTGGACTCAGGTGCTGGGAAGAGGGTAGGTGCTCAGGTGTTGGATCATTACTGTCATTTTTACATGACGATATCATTGTGTGTCCTTCTAACCGGGTAGATCCTTTATCAAACACATGATCTATACGAGTCAGAGGAGGCCTCAGTTTTCAGCTCTGAAAAGGCCATTCGTTCATTCATCATCTTGTTTTCCGGAAAGAGACAGCAGCTGACGTTTGTTATGATGTGCACGCATGTATCATGTCTGCAGCTCTCACAGTATCTGAGTAAGGCTGGTGTTATTCTCAACGGTCCGCAAGGGTTCGGTTGGTGTAAATTTTGTCATCACTGGGTGTAAGCAAGGGTATGTGCAGATGTCTGTGTGCCCTCCAATATTTTGTAGCTGAGTGGTTATCCATGTAGCCACTACGCAAAAAAGACACCAGCTGTGCATGTGCTGGAACACATACTACTGCGCATTTATTGAAAGCATCCTCCAAACAGACTAGAAAGTAGAATAATCAAAACAAACAGTGCATCCGTGGTGTCCACAATTGTCTGTGTGCAATTATATAATTTGGTTCAAACAGTGACAATCTGGCAGGAAGGCTGCCAAAAAACAAACTAACTAAAAACTGTGAAAATAACAGTAAATATCAGTGAAATTCTATTTTTAGCTGATTTAAATACAGTAAAACTGTGTAATTTTATGGTCACACATTGTAAAAGAACAATGTACTAGTTTATTTATTACTTTTTGATATGGACATTGTGTATATTTTTGTACTTTTTTTCCCTTTTTTTTCATTGTTTTCTAGAATGAATACTTTATTTCTGTGATTTGATCAGGGGACAATGAGGCTAAAGCTGATGCCTGACACTTGACATGTGTGTTCAGAGCTCCAGTGATGCTATAAAGCATCAAAACCAGTGATGTGTTTTCATAATTTCCCATTTCTATCTTCTGTTCCATTAATTCTAGGAGAAATGGAAGAAAAATGTATTCTTGTCATTAGCCTGTTTCCAATACTATTTAACTCTACCCTCGTTTGTACTGCAACATTAACAATGTCAACGAGAGCTTGAGGAATACCTCAACAGTGACTGGGCAACAAGGTAGCTGGCCACACTTGGCTGTTAGTCGCTTGTAGTGTGAATATAGTACAACCATCCTGAGTCACTACACTCCTGTGAACTGCAGCTGGATCACATGGACTGTAACTATTCACATCATAGTTGTGATATGCATTATAATAATCATAATAATAATCTAACCTTTATTGATCCCCTTGGGGAAATTCCTTCTCTGCATTTGACCCATCCTATTCATAGGTAACCTTAACTACACATACTAGGAGCAGTGGGCTGCCGTGGTGCAGCACCCAGGGAGCAGTCAGGGGTTAAGGGCCTTGCTCAAGGGCCCACAGTGGTGGTGACTGGGACAAGCGGTCGCTCTCACTTTCCCACCTCAACCTCTTGCCAGTCCGGGGGCTCGAACCGGCAACTCACCGGTTATAAGTTCACTTCACAAACCACTAGGCCACCACTGCCCCCTGTTACACTGTTTTTAAATCCACTAAAAATATGTTTATTTTACAGATATGTGCCTTTTATTTTCACTTTTTTTAAAAACAGCTTTTGAACGTCACAGTTTTCCAAGGTTTTTGCTGCCAGATAGATTTATACCATGTATTTTAGGGGATTTATTTAGTGAAACATTTAGGTTTCTAGTTTCACTGACTGCGTAAGCTCTAGTTATTTTTGCAATGTAGCCTTCACACTGTCAACCAAAGGCGTATTCATCAACCTAATTTTAAATTATTTATGAGTGATTCATTTGACACGTCATTTTCAATCACTTTACTATAGACCTTTTCATTTTTATCCTGAATTGTGAATCACTTTGTAGAATCTGTTTCAATGTGAGGTCTATAAATGAATAATTGATCATCCTTGTAATGTTTAATAATGACGGTTTTAAAGCAGTGATGGTTTACAAATCGGCTACATGTCATGCATCGGTGTTATCAGTACCATAAATAGAAATGCTATAAATGTAGAGGATGATGTTGAAGAGGATGATGTTGAAGAACTCTGCTGATGAGACTGTGTGAAATGACACTTCTCCTTTACCGTACTCTGACAGGTCTATAAGCGAGCAAAGTATCCATATGGAAATGGGTGCTTAAAGGCATTTCTGTCCGTTTGTGGAGAGTGGAAATGAGGCTGGTGCTTGTGTGCAGCTGTATTAATCTGACCAAAAGATTGCATATTTCTTTGTGCATATAGACTTTTAATCAACTGGGGCATCATTTATAAAACGGCGCGTAAGAACCACATTAAAAGTTAACTCACTTTCTGCAAAGGACAGAGAGGGTGTGAGCCAGAAAATAATCAGATTTATAAAACTTTGCACTTCTGCATACAATCCCCCCCTTTATAAATCACAATTATTTAAACTTAAAAAATGTGCACACATGGACGAGCCTTGTATTCCGCCCACTACACTCCCACAATTAACCAAAAAAATGCGAAACCCTCATGAATACTGGTTAACGCACTGTTCTGGGGGGGAGGATGACAGCAATGGTAGAAACAATAGGAAGTTTTCTCAGACTGATGGTTGCAGCAGCTGGTAATGTGGTCAGTGTAAGAAATGGAGGTGGAGGTCAATGCACAGAAGCACTGCTGCAGCCTAATAGTTAAAATAATTACTAATGGAAATGGTTATTGTGTTGGTCTGAGTATTTCAAAATGGAGATCTGCTTATAGAAAAACTGCTGCCTTACAAGCACAATGTATCACAATCCATCCATCCATCCATCATCTATACACCGTTTAATCCTCTGTAGGGTCGCAAGGGCGCTGGAGCCTATCCCAGCCGACTCGGGCGAAGGCAGGGGACACCCTGGACAGGTCACCAGTCCATCACAGGGCTACACATAGAGACAGACAACCAATTACACCTACGGACAATTTAGAATCATCAATTAACCTCAGTATGTTTTTGGACTGTGGGAAGAAGCCAGAGCACCCAGTGAAAACCCACGCTGTACAGGGAGAACATGCAAACTCCACACAGAAAGATCCCAGGCGTCCTAACCGGGACGTGAACCGGGGATCTTCTAGCTGTGAGGAGACGGTGCTAACCACTGAGCCACCGTGCAGCACACCATAACTAACCCTAACCATTATCATAACTTAATCTAAATACCTGAAGATGTTAATCTATGTTAATCTTATATTTAATTCATGCTATTTTAGGCTTTATGTCCATATAAAAAATTCATATAGAAGAATTAAAAGACAGTTCAAATTAATTTAATACTCAAGTAAAATCAAGAAAAGGCTCTCTGATGAAAAATATATATATTTAAGGAGAGACTTACAGGAGAACACTGACTCAGCTGACCTTATTTCTCAGGTAGATTGTTCCAGAGCCTTGTGGACATGACTGCAAATGTTCTGTCCTCTTTAGTTTGCAGGCAGGTCTGAGACAAGCAAAATACCTCTCAAAGTGCATACCAGAGCATAGGTACTATGTTGAAATCACTTCACTGGCTCCCTGTTACATTTAGGATCTGATTTAAAATTTTAACCATCACCTTCAGTGCATTACATGGTCAGGCTCCTGCTTATATTGCTGAGCTACTCCACCCAAACCAGTCAACTCGATCCCTCAGGTCAAATATGCTAAATCTCTTGTCTGTCCCTCAGACTCGAGACACAAGGTGATCGAGCGTTTGCAGTAGTAGCACCCAAGTTTTGGAATGCTCTGCCACCATCTATACCATCTGCTGAGTCTCTTCTGTCTTTTAAAGGTCAACTAAAGACACACCTCTTTAGACAGGCGTTTGGTTAATTCTGCATGCTCTGGACCTGCTATTTGTTTTATTTACTTACCTACTGTGTGCTTCTTTTGTTGTGTACTGTGCTTTTAACTATGTATTGTGCAGTCTTGCATCTTTTACCTTGTAGCTCAAGTAGTCTTTTATTGTTTTGTGTTTGTATTTTGTCGCTGTTGTAAAGCACTTTGTGACTTTTGTCTGCGAAAAGCGCTTTATAAATAAATTTTACTTACTTACTTACTTACTTAAGGTCATGGATCATGACCATCTCCTGTCACTTGGACATTTCCATCACTGAGTGGCTCCTAAAATTTATTAGAGGAAGAACGTTAAAATTGCAAACTAAAGAGATGATGTTAGATCTTAGAAAATTATTAAGTTGGAAAAAGATGATGTCAGTAAAATGCACATTATAGAAAATACATGATTCAAGAATCTGCCCATGAAATGCATCTTTAAAAAAATGTCAATACTAACCACGATGAGCCAAAAATAGTCCAGCATGTCTTTCTCGCTTAATTGAAACAAAGATTAGGACCATTGGGCCCCAGTTCCCAACCCTGTGTGGAGAGGAAACCAGTCACTGAATATCAGAGTCACCTCATTAATACTATGCCTACAGTGAAACATTGAGGTGGCAGTATCAGGCTTTAGGGATGTTTTCCTGTCATAGAGACTGGTCAGAACAGAGAGCAAAATGGATGCAGAAAAATATACAGCAATCTTGAGTGAAAACCTTCTCCAGAGTCCTCAGGATCATGAACTGCGGCAAAGGTTTATGTTTCAACAAACCCAAAGCCTACTGCCAAGAAAACAGGTGTGGATTCAGGAACACTCTAGTACACTCCTAGACAGTTGTCCAGCCAGAATGTCAACCTGAACCCAATAGAGCATCTCTGGAGAAACTTGAAAATGGCTGTGCACCACCGCTCCGCATCCAACCTGGTTGAGCACGAACAATTCTGACAAGAGGAATGGGAGAAACTTCCAAAAGAAAGCTTTGCCAAGCTTTCTGGATCATTCACAAGAAGACTTGAGGCTGTCATTGCTGCCAAAGGTGCTTTAACTGCTTTAACCAAGTACTAAGTGAAGCGACTGAATATTTTTATGTATATTTCAGTCTTTTATCCTGAATAAATTTACAGAACACTCTGAAAACCTGTTTTTGCTCTGTCATTGTGAGGTATTGTGTGTAGAATAATTGGAAAAAATGAGCTGAATACATTTTAAGATTACCACAAAATGTGAAAAACATGAAGGGGTTTGAACACTTTCCGAATGCACCAGTAGACTTAATTTCACTTGGAGAAACATCAGAACACATCTAACTGTCACTTCAACGTGCCTTTATTTGACCAGACAGGCTGTAGTATGACAGACAGTTTTACAGGATACGCTCATATAGGAAAAGACAAATTAACAGTATAATGGAATTCAGTACAACAGGGTTTCATAAACCTCACGAAGCTAATACTTACTTGAGATGCACCCTTGCCTTAGATCAGTTGTACAATAAACACTAGCATTCCTATTTCAGACTTAAAATAAATTAGTTGAAAAACAAGCCCATCCTTAGTATTTGGTTTTTGTACTGAGTATTCAGGCAGTGCATCAGTGAGGAGAGCCATAGACCAGTCTGTTTACAGAAGGCATTCCTGTTCACCTCCTTCATTTTAATGCACAAGGTGTTTGTGAAATATGACATGGGTGGGGTTGTGCGAGTGTGTTTGTGCATGCGCGTATCTCTGTGTGTGTTATAACTGAGGGGAAGCAAGAGGAGAAGCAGAAGATGAACATGCTTTATGGCAGTAGTAAAATTCTCCATGGTCCGTCTGCTAGGGAAGAGCCAAGGGCAGAATGTTTATGGCTCCCAAACATTATAAACTACCTCTGTGCATTTACCTCAAGCTGCTGTGTTTGGCCAGCCATGTCCCTCCGCAGCAGAACGAGCGTCGGAGTGGCGTGTCTCTTCATGAATACTAAATATACCTCTGTTTCACTATCATTAAATGTATCTTTGCTATTTCCAGCCTCACCTCGTCTTCTGGTGAAGTCAGGAGCACTGAGGTGTGATTTCATGCGGTGAATATCAACTGGTACACTGTCTACACAACCATATTGGTTTTAATGCGAGCGTGTCCTCCTCTGTTACTACAGCACAATACAAAATCAGGCACACAACAACCAGCGTCTCAGTGAGTGAAATCCTAATGGAGTCAAACTTCAAACATCAACAGGCGCGCTTTAAAAATACATCACAAGCTGCCTGTGCAAAGACAAGTTTAGAGGACTTGCAAGGTCACCTGACCTGCAGCGGAAGCTAAGCTAACCTGCTAGTAGGAAGCCAGGGGGGAAACAGATTTCAATCTCCACATGTATACAGCCAGCAGGACCAACACAAAAAGAATCTTATAAAGAAAAAAAGAATCATACCACAGAATCAACTATCTGTGAATTATATTAAGCTCCCATATGTTTCCTAAATTCAAACTATGTTTTGTTTTTATTGGTCTGCGGCTCGGAGAATTAGCCCCACCAGTTCTTTGTAGAAAGAAGAGGACCTTTCTTCATAGTGTGCAGAGTACATCATGCACACCAAAGTCCTGATGCACAGAGGCACTCCATCTGAATCCTAACACCATTTTACACTCAGACTCTGAAAGCTCCTGTCAAGGGATACAAGATTTATTTGCCTGTAATTGCCTAATTTTGCCTTTCCTGCAGGCTCAGAGGGAGCCACAGCCCACCGATAGACAGCCTAACCTTGCCTACTGAGGAACAGTCCAAGGATGTAATACTGTCAGCTTCACATAGTCCTCACTGGTGATTTATCATCACTGCCTCCCTTCCTCCCTCCCTCCCTGCTGCACTTCTCCCCACCTTCTGCTTGAACAAACACTTAGTGAGTTGTTATGGCTTCGCTCATTGAAGGTAAACTCCACCGAGTGTTTGCGTTGCAACGCAAAGGAGGGATCTGTTGATAGAGGTAACTTAGAACTGAGACAAGAGGAGAGATGTGTTGAATGACTGCAACACACCCTAGATGGGTTGTTTGTCAGGATCAATAGCCCAGTCTGAACAAGCAAGCAAGCAAAGGAAGTGTCTTTGTTATGCCAGGTTGGATTCAGGTCAATGATTATGAGTGTTTACTCCTGTGAGGTGGCAAGAATGACAGCTCTGGCTGGGAGATCATTTTAAAAAACATGATGGCCTTATTCTTTCCATACCAATTTCAAATCCATAGTTGTGTGATTGCTTGCTTTTGCAAGTACAGAAAAAAGCACCGATATGTCCCAGCGGTACAGTCAGACATTCAGCAATACATAAATACTTTAGCTCAAACAAGACAAGATAACGCCGCTGTTCTGCTTTTAGTCATTCAGCGAACAATTCAACCTGCCTGCAAGTCTCTTTCAATGGAATTTGAACCTGGGGCATGTTATAATAACATAGGCTATTGAATAGACAGTAGACTGCCACGTGATCACATAGATGATGTACAAGCTGCAGGTACATGATGCGTGAAGCCAATAGCCTATTTTCCACAGGGCATGTGGCAGAGTATGCCCAATTTTACTGCTTATCTACAGTCACTCGCTGGCTTTAACTCGGATAAGGCTGGGTTTACGCTGTACACTGCTTATGCAGGTTTAAGGTGTTCTGAGGCTTGTGGCTCCAGTGCAAAATTACTATAAACAATCCAGTTTCATTTGTGGTCTATGAATAATATTTTCTGTACCAAAGTTAGACAATATAAAGAGTTGAATCAAGCAAGCGTTTTTCTCTTAGTTGTCTGTTTATTGCTCAATAAGGTTGTTCAGCAGAAAAGTCTTAAGAAGCCTATGAACACAGCTAAAGAACTCCCAACTCGTCATAGCGTTTCTCCTGTTGTTCTCAAACTGGACAGTATAATTTGTCTTAGATTGATTTATTCTTTTCTTCCTTATTTCTCCTTAGGGGACTTCAGGATAAATGGGTCAGAACTGAGTAATCTCCAAATAAGATGATTTATTCCTGATGAGACAAAGAAAAGACCTGTGAACAGCAAAACTCTCCTCTGGGAAGTTTTATTGGGGATTTCAAAACTTTTGATACAGACAGGATTTCTTGTAAAAAGGCTGAGTCTTAAAAATTACAGGTTGTTATTGTTGAAGAAATGTATTCATAGTTTCAATGTAAAGTGTGTTTGGATGAATAACCAGCTGGTATAGTATATGAATTATCCATGCAGTCACGTGGCAAGACCTTGCATTAAGTGGCTCAACCATTATCCCACAGTTTATGGCTCACAGCCGAAATATGCATAAATGCAGGACTAAAAACCTGCACTATAGAGTATGATAAGGGGCCACAGCAGGAGCACAAACCTTAGTCACATGGCGATGTACAGCAAGCTGGTTATTACCACTAAATAAATCCTGACAGGCTGAGTCTGAATCCAATTGTATAGCAAGAAGCACCGGGTCTCCCAGTCATATTATGCTCCTTAACAAATAGATCTTTTGAACCGAGATCCATCATAACAGGTCTAGAGTTCTTGATGGCAGAATGAGACAACAGATCTTGCTTGTATTATACATTTTAAAACCGGTCATGGCAAGAAAAGTACAGGCGAAACTAATGATATTAATAATTCCATCTGTGTCTCCCTGTAGGCCATTGTGGGCAAATATGCAAAAAAACAGGTATCTGGAACAGAAACACCAAAATGGGAGGAAGAAATCATTAATGTTATTAGTCTGCGCTTGACAAGTCAAGGTGATAAAAGTCTGTTAAAGGCCTCCACACTACCACGGTACACCTCCATAGGTGATTTTACTCATCTTGCCTGTCTTTTCAGGACTGTGTAGGAATGTACCAACAATCAGTTCCTTTACTCTTCACTTAGTTTTGTTGAACCTGTCAGCACTGGGCAATGTACAGCTGTATCATTCTCATTTTCAACTTAACATCACACCAAAATCAGTTCATTTAAATGTAGCTGCAACACTCAGATGATTTGTTTGTGGGTGTTTGGTGAATGGTGCTTTCATATTTGTTTGTCACTGCACAACCTGCAAGTACTAGTCATTATACCACCCGTTGTTAGACTCAACATACTATTTGTGCTTGTGTATATGAATTGTAGAGCTGCAACAAATGTTTCTTTAAATTATCAATAAAGCTTTTTACTAATCTTTACTTAAATTGTTGCTGATTGATCACTAATAGCTTCAGATTCAATGAATAGGTCATTTTTCCCCAATGATTTCCTTTTTTCCCTGTATACTACTTTGCACTTTCTCTGGATTTGGGTACATGCTGTAAAAACAACTTTCTTGTGCAACTGGGTGCTTATTAGTTCATAAGGATATGTGACCTCATGTGTTTTGCAGCATGCAGCAGGTCAGCCAACAACAGAAGTCTAATTACCCAGAATATGTGAAAACATCAGTGGGTCTGCAGGGTCTTGATGCAGTCTGTGGAAACAGACGGTGTTTACAGTAGTCTCTGGTCCTTCCATAAGTGTAGGTTCCTTCGACACCTTGTAGTTTACAGTGTATCTGCGAGTTGTCGTGTCAAATGTCTTTGTCTAATGCAAACTGCCTTCTGTAATGTGGCAGGAGCTGCCATTGAGAAGCACTGCTTATACTTTATATAACCCATCACCTCTGGAATATTAATCTCATTGACAAGAGGCTTTGAATGTGAAGCATTTTTATTCTACTCCTTATTAATATATTTTGGCATCATTAATAACTGCTGATAAAGGTAAGAGATCGCGTTCAAAGCTTTTCCTTTATGGCAGGGTCCTGGTTCCCCAAGCTGCCACTGTAATATGACCTCTCAATTTACCATGATGCCGATAATGGGTTCATTCATCAGTGTGAATTGGCTGGGTTAATTTTTTCCTTACAGTACTAAATGGGAAGATTAGCTCAACAAATTACAACTGATGAATGACCCATTATGAAAATCAAGCATCTAGGGTGATGATTATAGGCTACTTTGCTTGCTCATATCCGTGTTATGTGGTCAGTCACTGAGCTGACCTCGTATCTGAGACCCGAATTAGCCTTAAAACCGGAAAATAACCTCACTTGCGACTGCTACAACTGGTTTTCACTGCATGCCAACGCATGTTTGTATTTGTAAAGAGTTTTTTTCATTTTAACATGCCGACTGATTTTGTACTGCTTCTAACTTTAGTGACTGTGTGCAAATTTTGTGACTTTATAATTAGGTTTTCTTTTAAACACTGATCAGTTAAACTATGAAAACCAAAATAATTTATTCAGAATTTTCTAATAATTTCTCGGAAAGCCTCCTGGAAAATGTTAATATTTACAATTCCTCTAAACGAATTTCTTAATTAAAACTCGTGCCTATTAGTCATTTATTGTTACTATTCTAACATTTTGTGCCTTATTCTTATTTTTACACCACCTTACACCTCCAAGTTAATTTGATCTTCTGTGTGTTGAATAGAAGACGCACTCTTACACCAGCAATGAATTACAATTAATTAACTACAAAAATACCAGCGGAACACTGCCTGTACTTAATTTCCCATGTCTTTATTTTCACTTGAAATCAGAACCATTTTCTTTTTCAAAAATATTCCTGGAAATTATGTATAAAATTACAGACCTCTAAAAGAAAACATGATCAATTTCACCAAACAGTTGCAACTGTTGAATTCATCAGAAGCGATTAATGAAATCGGCTGATAAATGCACATGCCATCTATACTAGGCTTTTTCTTGAACTCACTCTCGTCCATTAGGATATTTTGTTTTGGCCAGTGGCTTGAATAGAGCAGTTAAAACGCCTACAGGACTATTGTATTGTAACTATGGTGATAAGACACTCATGAAATAAATTCCCTTCTCATGACAGTCCTGTAATAATGATTTAGGAGTGACTCTGCATCAAAGAATAAGGCCTGCAGGAAAAGACAGCATATTTGTATAAAATAGTTCGAGCCTCATGCATTTACATTTAGCAGCAGGAGATGTTGTGGATTATGTGCTTGTTATACTGGCATCTACACCTTATATATTTAGCTCTGTGTCACTATATAATTGCAAATAAGCTGCCATGCCTTCTGTTTGCCTGCATGATGCATCCAATTAAAATGCCTATATGTTATAAGCTTTGTGAATTATTGGCACAAACATACATACAAACAAGCCTCGTAACTGAGTGGGCAGAGCCAGACACCACCTAGCTCTGGATGGACACTATGTATGTATTAACTACCCCTGCTGTGTTCACAGCGTCACTGCCAGAGCGACTTTTGTTAAGTGACATTTAAGCTTTTTTTTTTCCACACTGAATGTGGCTTCGAAATATTGGCAGTCGCTGGTTTTGTGTATCTGGGCTTGTTTTCAAAATGCGCTCGGGTCTTTACAGGATTGTTTTAGTTCACCTGCTTAATACACAGAAAACAAAACAACCAGATAATCTGAGATAAAATACAAGCTGCCAGTCATTACCACCTGCTGCTCAGCTCTGATACCTGCTCAGACTGCAGGACCTGTCTGCACGGAGCTCCATCTCTGTGTTTGGATCTGTCGCTCTCTCGCGCCCAAAATATGAAGCTATGGTGCCAAAGAAGACTGAGGGTATTGATTAGAGAAATACTGAGGGCATTGAATATGATGGAATGGACACATCAATGTAAAAACAT
>OMNN01074716.1:0-16484 GCA_900302755.1 Chromis chromis | reverse complement strand
TGCTATGCTATGCGCTATACGATACGATACGATACGATACGATACGATACGATACGATACGATACGATACTATACTTTGCTATACTATACTATACTATGCTATACTATACTATGCCTATACTATACTATACTATGCTATACTATGCTATGCTATGCTATGCTATACTATGCTATGCTATGCTATGCTATACTATGCTATGCTATGTATACTATACTATACTATACTATACTATACTATACTATACTACTAATATAAAACTACACAATACTACACTATGGAACAATCCTATGGTATACTACAGTACAGCACTACACTTTAAAGTGTACTCTACCAAATCTGTACTAGACTAGCCAAGATTAGACTACATTCTGCTTTTGAAACTATTCATTATACTATATCATGGGATACTATGGTAAACTATATATCCACTATAACGTTCCATAACATATTATATTAACATACTGATTGTTAAACTATATGAAAGTCATTGCAGTGGTATTACTTGTAATTGTAGCTGTAGATGGTTGTTGTAAAAGTCCAAGTGGCTTCATAAAGTAAAAGAACTATAAGAGTCATCACTCCACACCACTGATTTTAACATGATACAGTTTCTTCATCATAGCTTCAGCTTGGGTTTGGCAGTCACTTGTGTTAAGGTAATAGCACCTACAGGACCAGGCTGATTTCTGTCTAATGCTATTAGATGTAATTTTTTTCCAACACAAAACCTTATGTCATAATGAAGACTGCTGAGTAATTGATTCCCCTCAAACTATTCAGTGAAGCCCATTGTTAAAGACAATATAGAATTTTACAGTTCTTATATTCCCACATTTTTTTTGCAATTCCAACTAAACATCCAAACACTCTTGGGGAAACCCATAACACATTACAATGGCAGGTTATTCCTCTCGCAGCACTTTCCCTTACTCTGTTCTCTTTATTGAGTTTCATTTCCCTACTGGCCTCTGGTCTCTGTTCTCACATCATTTGCTGCTCAGCATCACAGTGTTTTCAAAGGAATGATGTTAAACCTTTGAGCAATATGTGACTAAATGACCTGTGAAGTTGTACATAAGGCGCAAAGAAATCTAAATCAAAGATGAGCATAAATGTATTTAATTTTCTTCTTCTTCTTTTTTAAACCCTAGAACACTAATGTAGCAATGAGTAACACCATCACTAACGGTGGGTAAATTTTACCCAATATAATATACCCGATAAAAGGTACTTCTCATCAAAATATATTAAAGTACAACAATACATGGCATGGAAGTATACTCTTCTTTTATTTTCCCCTATACAATGTCTCATAAAACGAAAAAAGGTATCATGGGGGGACTCGACATAAAGGCTCTAAAATTAGTGAAAGATTAGTGAATCATTAACGAAAAATTCCTTAAAAAAATAAATAATAATAATAATAACGAAGCTGGAACTTGTCCGGTGAAGGCACAGTCTCCCTGCACCACTGACAACTGTGGGAGAGATATTGCCAAAAGTATTAGGACTTCTGCCTTTACACGCACATAAATTTTAATGACATCCCATTCTTAATCCGTAGGGTTTAATATGGAGCTGGACCACCCTTTGCAGCTATAACAGCCTCAACTCTTCTGGGAAGGCTTTCCACAAGGTTTAGGAGTGTGTTTATGGGAAGTTTTGACCATTCTTCCAGAAGTGCATTTGTGAGGTCAGGCACTGATGTTGGACCAGAAGACCTGGCTCTCAGTCTTCACTCTAATTTATCCCAGAGGTGTTCTATCGGGTTGAGGTCAGGACTCTGTGCAGGCCAGTCCAGTTCGTCCACACCAAACTATCTCATCCATGTCTTTATTGACCTTGCTTTGTGCTCTGGTGAGGAGTCATGTTGGAACAGGAAGGGGCCATCCCCAAACTGTTCCCACAAAGTTGGGAGCATGAAATTTTCCAAAATGTCTTGGTATGCTGAAGCATTAAACCCCTGAAAAACAAGCCCACACCATAATCCCCCCTCCACCAAACTTTACACTTGGCACAATGCAGTCAGGCAAGTACCGTTCTCCTGGCAACCGCTAAACCCAGACTTGTCCATCGGATTGCGCCCCCACTCTTTCACAAATGTCTGTAGAAGCAGTCTGCATGCCTAGGTGCTTAATTTTATACACCTGTGGCCATGGAAGTGATTGGAACACCTGAATTCAATTATTTGGAGGGGAGTCCCAATACTTTTTGCAATATAGTGTATATTATACATACATACAGTATATTCCACTATATAGTAGTGTATATAGTATATAGTATATAAATACTTTACTCTCAATCACTAACGTCGGGTGAAAATCACCCGGCGCTAGTGTTCCAGGTTAATGCTCTTATGTCCTATATGCTATACTTACATTGGCCACAGCAACAAGTGACGGCATATCTTAAGCAAGGTTTTATTGAGCCACCATATTGAAGCTTGGGGGATTTTTACCAAAACAACACAAAGAAGGTGATTTACTGATGAAATCTTTTAGAAGGAAATTTGCACCACTTCCCATTTCTAGTAATGCTTTCCTTTCAAACTTTTGTGGCCTTTATGAACTTTCGTCCTGCACTTGTTTACACCCTGTTTTTGCATTCTTTGTTCATTCAAGTTACAAGGAATCTAATAGGATGCATTTCTCATAATTCTAAGTAAGTCCTGATCTCTTACTTGTATCTGGACTCCATAAACAGAAGGGGTCTGATAGTTTGTTTTGTCAGGCATATAATTTACATGGGATGAATTGAAGACTGTTGGTGAGAATTTTAATTGTCCATGTGAGTGACGCAGTTGAGCTACAATAGGGTTGTGTTGTCTGCTTGTCAGCTCCTTATCATAAGCGTGGCAGCGACACACACGCGGAAGCTCTCGCGATTAACAGCCTGTGAAGTGACTAACTGTCGTACTGTAGGAAAAAAGACACTTAAGTCTCTATGCCCCAGCATACTGTATGTCACAGCAGAGACTTACGTGTAACTATATCACATTTATGTCCCAGCACAGACTCTACTGCCAGACAAGAGCACCATTGTTTTGCCCTCAGAAAAAAACCCACAGGAGTTTAAAAAAATATATGACAGAATTCCATTGTACAAGTAAGTACCATAAAGAGCAGCAATGTCAATGTAAATGCACCACTGAGTACCACAGACACATCCCTGTGGGGATATTATATGAATGTTACAAATATTTCTTTAAGGGAGGACAAGCTGTCACCTTCTTACAATCATGTGCAGCCCATAAGGAGGCAACACCCTTAAGTGTCCGAGCAGCACACAGTGTTCTGCAGTAAGTCTGCAGAGGCCTCCAGAGCCGGACAGCTTCATGACATGTGTGAGCAAGTAGAGAAAGAGTGAGATACTGCCAGACCGTCAGTGAACAGACAATAAACAGTGAGGCAGCATATGAGTTTGTTTATGGTGCATCTGTTGTGCAGTTCTTTGGAGTTTTCCTGCTGCATGAAGGAGATAAAGGAAGGACTGCAAAGAGTGCTGCTGCATTCAGGTGCTGCTGGTCATTTCAATATTAACAAGGGGGCAACAAAAAACTCTGTGCTAGAAAAGTTGCTGGCATCACCTCATATAATAACTAAACACAGATGTGTTTCATATCCTCTGATCAGTATGAGAAATAACACATGGTATCCATCCTAATGCCATATTTAATTATCATTCTCACCCCATCTACAGTGTCGACCAGCAGCTAGGCCTAGACGTCTATGTTCCATGAATTCCATGATCTTAGGAATTATGTGTTTTAGCTTGAAGTTTGCTGTCATGCTGCATGACAATGTCAAGAAAGAGAGTTTATCTAGTAATTAAGTATGAAGTATTTATTGTTATGTTATGCAAACTATGTTATACAGAAGTCAACTAAAGTTAGAACATGTAAACACATACAAATTAAATAACTCTTTTTGATCATCTGAACACTCAGAGTTTGTCTGGCCATTTTAGAAAAAAAAAAAAAATTCTTCAGTGATTAATAAGGAAGAAAAATCACAAATCCTTCACACATGTTTCTAATGTCTGAATATTTTTGAATTAGCCAACAGTATAGAGTAGTTTCATGTTGTTTGAGAAGAGCCGTAGGTGAGCTGGTGTTCTTGAGTGGCAGCGAGTGGGGAAAGGTGGATGGAGACAGAGGCAGGGGTTTTGTAGATCTGCACATAAAGGAAGAAACAGTTCAGAGTGACATAGCCATTTAAAGGCAAAAAGGGACTATTTTAATGGGAAAACCTTGTAAACCTTGTTACTCTGATACAAAGAGAGGAGTTTTGGGGTTATCAATGACCGGAGAGGAATTTTAAAAGAGTATAAACCCTTGGTTATTAGTACTGGAGCAGAAACCTGTAAGCTTCTTTTAATGTCTTAAGTAGTTGAAACTTGTTTTGTATGTAAAATCCTCATTTACAAAGTATCCATAGTAGAACAATGAATGTATTTACTGTTTGTTGTATTTAAAGAGCTTGGTGAGGAGGATGTACAATGATCAGAACCACCTGCCTAATATTGTGTAGGTCCCTCTCTCTTGCTGCTGAAACTTTTCAGGACACTGGGCATCTGGCAATGGATCCTTTGGTTCCTATGAATTGTGGGATGGAGCCTCCACGGATCAGGCTTGTTCCGACACATCCTGTGGATGCTCCATGGAATTAGAATCTGAGGAGTTTTGGAGCCGGGTCAACACCTTAGACTCTTTATGTGGTCCTCGAGAGGTTCCTGAGCAGTTTTTGCAGTGTTGTATTGCACATTTGTTCTATTGGGGGAGTAGTGCTGCCATGGGGAGTGTTGGTCTGGGTGATTTGTATGTGAAAATCACACCTACACAAGGTTTCCCAGCAGAGCATGATGCTGCAATTAATGTTCAGTGTTATTCACTACACCTGTGTGACTGATCAGTGTATATCCTGTGCCAGAAAACTTTAAGACATTTTAATAAACACAGTGGGGAAAATCAGTGTAGTATTTCCCTCTGAAATTAGTAGAATAGAGAACATAAAGTAGTATGACATGAAAATAGTTCAGGTGCAGCCATGTCTACATTGTACTGAATGGCTGTATTTACATAAAGGTTGCTTTCTGTGACGGAGCTGTCCAGACTGTGTTGTGGTAAATAGGGGACACTCCGAAATATCGTGTTCAGCATCGTCGTCGGACTCGGGGAAGTCCGGAGCTTATTGATTCGGCATCAGTCGGGCGGTCACGTGAGCAGTTTTAATAATGGTAAGGTTTCCGGGAACAGTGAACGCCTCTTAATGGGTGCAAACGAAGTGCAGCTAGAGAGAAGTGAAAGTGACAACGGGGAGTTTACACCGAGACAGGGGAACGGAGAGGCAGAAAAGAAAATACGTGTTTCATGACAGGAAGTTTAAAGCCGCAGAACAGGTTTGCTTTGCTTCCTGTTGCTATAAAGTTACGTTGAGTCGCACTTTGAATGCACCGAACCCACTGACAGCTTCGACGGACACACGGACAGACACGCTACAGACATGGTAAGTGAGCCGCAGCCTCATGTGGACTCCACTGCTTTGATATAATGTCTATGAATTTGGATAAAAGAAGACAGAGAGGTGAGGGAAAAGTTCATGCTGCATGTGTGTGTTTTTTTTAAGTGAGCCGTGACCTTTCTTTATCTGTGGGCAAAGTCCCCTACAGTGGTGGTGGTGGTGGGCAGCACACTAGCGGCTGTCGGCTCAACCGTCTTTATTAACTAAACATATCCATAAACTACCTTAGAGTGAGACAAAAGAAAGAACTAAACTAAGTACAAATCAAGCTACACATATAGATAATGTTGTTGATAATGTAGCTGATGAGTCTCACCAGGTTACTCCAAGAGAAGCCCTGGTGTGAGAGATGTAAACAAAGTTAATGAAAAAAAAAAACATAAACCAGTCTGTTCTCTTGTGTTTCTCATCTTTTAAAGGTTCAGTCAATCAATTTAGTCATTTATTAAGGGTTTTGGGGCCAGTCAACAGCAGGAGTAGCCCACCACTGCTCTCTTTAAGTATGAATGAACTCTTATTTGGTGTCTGTGTAGAGTCCCAGTCATCCAGGTCGTATAGGAACCTAAACTGAAGCTCCTAGGATTCTGGTATTTGAAACCACAACACTGTTTTTACAAGGTCTGACCACAGCACATGGCTTCAAGTCTGATGGAGCTCAACACTAACTGGAGTATAATGATCAGGCTATAACTTGGTGTAGGTGTGGTTTCCCCAGGATTATACCAGGTACATTAATGCTGGCAGGAGGGAGGGAGTGAGGGAAGGAAGGAAGCAAGGAGGGGAACGGGCAGCAGTTCCTGTGTTAAGACGATGTCGGCTGAATTTTAAACACAGACTATTGTTCAGCTGTTCGGTGTGCCCAGAATGAGATAACAGGGCTTACAGGGTAGGCATGAATCAATTTTCACTGATAAGATGCAGGGTTGGCCTTTTTTTTTTAGCCAGATTCCTGAGCTGACAGGGAAGCTGTACCTACAAACACAACTGACAGTGAAACGAATCAAGATGCTGACTTGTTTTGTTCTGTCTGTTGGTTTCCTGTTCCTGACAACTTCTATAATGCGGGTTTCCTCTCACGGCTCAGAGGGCAGAGGTGAAGAAGAAAGCTGTCAGGATACAAATTACTCTGAGGTCAAACTACAATTGAATATCCTGCTGCAGTCCTCATGTTGTTTTGCTCATTACAGCCCTCTAAATGGCTTCCAGAAGACATTCTTCACTATCTAGGAAAACCTGTCCTGCTTCATTTTATTACTTTCGTATCTCATAACTTGTTCCTGTTTTCTTGTAAGCTGCAAGTTTCACTCATTGCTGTTGGTAGTTCCTTTAAATAGTAATGCTGTACTATTGCTTGCTACAGAATTAACCCTTTCCGTCATAAAGTTACAAATTCATGTACTTTAGCTTTAGTCTACATGAACAAAGGTCACAGCAGGAGGATTTGTTCTGCTGAGATTCATAGCAAGACCGTTGCTGTGTTTATAAAACAGCAAGCCAGTCTGATCTGTATCAGGCAGGCGGCAGCTTATATCTGCACAATGCACAATGTTCATTTTTACTTCCTTTAAAATGTTCTCAGGGTGCCTTGATAGCTGATAGCATGCTAGGGTGCATACCACATGAGCACAAATGCCATGAAACAGGGAGTCCCTGCTTCAGTTCCTGGCCAGCTGGACCTTCACTGCATGTCATTCCCCTGCTGCCTTTCCAACATTTCCTGTCCCTCTCCACTACACTGTCTAAATACAGGCAAATGCCCAAAAAGAAATGTTTACCAAATAAGCATGGAGGAAACAGAGACGTGATAATCACATTTTAAGTGCCTAAACATCCATCATAGCTAAGGACCAATTATTCTCTGTGGGAAAGTACCAAAAAGGAACTCTTATGTAATTTTTTCTTCTTCAGAAAAGCCCATTGAAACATTGCAGCTGTAGTAAATGTATCTCGTATTCTCATTCCAAAGTGGCCTGCAATAAGTGTGTTCAAAATCAATAGGAACAAAAGCTAGATGTCAACCAAAATTAGAAGAAGAACACTGACTACATTATTGATCTGGACTTGGCATTTAAAGTGGGCATTAGTGCCCATGTGGTATGCTCCCTAACCACTTGGCTAGCAATTTGGTTTTAGTTGTAATAATAATAATCTAACCTTTATTGATCCCCTTGGGGAAATCCCTTCTCTGCATTCATCCTATTCAAAGTTAACCTGAACTATACATACTAGGAGCAGTGGGCTGCCGTGGTGCAGCACCCGGGGAGCAGTCATGGGTTAAAGGCCTTGTTCAAGGGCCCACAGTGGTGGTGACTGGGACAAGCGGTCGCTCTCACTTTCTCACCTCAACCTCCAGTTGAGGTGCCAGTCCGGGGACTCGAACCGCAACCCAGCGGTTACAAGTTCGCTTCACAAACCACTAGGCCACCACTGCCCCTTAGAAAAAAAAATTAAATGTAAATTGCATGTGCACCGCTGCGTATTTCTGGGCTGCATTCTACATAAGCCATGTTTCCATAATGCATTTTGGAGTGTCAGGTTACAAAAAAGTTTATGGAAACAGCAAAATCAGAAAAAAGTTTTTTACAAAAAAGTTTTTATACTTGTGTGGGATTGTTTTTGACCTGCTGAATGGACGAGATGGAAACAGCTTTTATGAATAAGTTCTAATGTAGCCAATATTTAACTTAACAAAACACAACTATAGATAGCTTTCATGTTGTCAGTGCCTGGCCTTGGTAATGACAGCTTAGATGCTCTGTTTATCCCAAAACATAAAAAGCATCACATCTTGTGCACCATCTTACACTGGATATTCCTCTGAGAAATGACCATTATCAATCTCTATCACACTGTAAGAGAGTTCAAACAAAAGACTGGATTAATTCACATCATGCCTCACTCTTAAACCTTATTGTGTATATTGATTGTACAGGAGAATGGAAAGAGCCGCCTGCAGCAGACCCAGGATGAGGTGGAGGAGGTGAAGGTCATCATGCTGGACAACCTGAACAAGGCTGAAGAGAGAACCGGCAAACTGGGTGAACTGGAGGACCGGGCTGATGTTCTGCTGGAAAAGGTAAGCAGGGAGAGTTCAGAGAAGTGGAAAAACATCATTACCTAACATCACATCATATTTTTACTCAGTGTTTTTAGTTTCTGGGTCGTGTGGAGAAGGTGAATGAGCGGAGCAAATGCCACACAGACTCCCAACCTACAGACATCCTGGGATTAAAACTACCAAATGTCATATTGATGTCTATAAATACACCTTAGGTGGAGCTGGGGAGGAAAACAAATGTACAATTTACATCCTGATTGTGTTTTATGGTGCTATATTTAGAAAGGTATTTCCTATTGTTTCCTAAGATGAATGAAGCAAGCTGGTCTCCCTGGGTATGACTGAGTGAGTCCAGGACATGCCACAAGGCGAATGTCCGTCCGGGGGTCGTTAAGCAGGTCACATCGTTCCCACATTGCCCTGCAAACGGCCGTTTACGGGCAAAAAAAAAGCCAAGATAAACCCTCTGTACGTTGCCCACATAGCTGCAAATAACAGACAGAAAGGAGCAGAAAGATCCTCACGCTGACCAGAAACATGAACCCTAACGTTGTATCTGCTGGAGCCATGTAGTTCAATATATGAATCAATTAAACTGTATTTGGGTAGCAGCCTTCCCACAATGTAGTGCAGTTCAAAGTGCTTCACAGATTACTGACAAATCAATAATAACACAGAACAAGTACAGAGTAGTAAAACTCAATTAAACCTAAAGCCTCCGTACATTTTTACCTTGTTACCATGTCCATATGTTGCTTTTTATATGCAAGAACACACATCATGAGTGGAATAACCAGCCAATGCCCTGGCTGAGAGTTTCCACCTTGAATCTGAATCTACACACAGACTTCCAGGGATTCTTATGTAACAAATCCAAGGAAACAAACCTGTCAACTTGCAGGGTGAGGCTTTCTGTATCATTATTCTTCCTCAGAATTCATTTCTGGTTCAAACATGTACGGCTCAACAGCTCCATATTCCAACTTGTGACTGTGTAGCTTATAGCAGCACAGTTGTAGGTGAGCTGGTGTACTGAAGCTGCCACGAGTGGAGAGGCGAGAGCGGCAGGGACTTCACAGATCTGCATATTCTAGAGGAAGCAACAGTGTAGAGTTACATCTGTGCTATTTTAAGGCAGGAAGGGATTATTTTCACGAGTAAATAAACTTAAATTATGTAACTTTGAAACACAGAGGGGAGCTTTTAGGTGTTTTATCAGTTACGCTAGATGAAATGGATTAAGAAGACAAAACAGAAATAGAATCAAATTGAGTAAAAATTTTAACAGCAGATAAATCAGTAAAGCAAATCAATAGAATAAACAAAATAATGCTTGTGAGCTCTAAAAGCCAGGCTGAAGAAGCAGGTTTTAAGTTAAAGTTTCCAACGCTTCAGCTGCCCTCAGGTCTTCAGACAGACTGTCTCAGCAGCTGAGAGCATAAGAGCTAAAAACTGCCTCACCGAAGGTTTAAGTCCAGCACGTTGGGACAACTAGCAGACTCAGAGGACTTGAGGGGCCAATCACAAGCATGTTTTTAATAAAAATTGTATACAGTGATGATAGGTCAGTGTTGCCTTTACAGCCGTTTACCCTAACAAAGTGACCAAAATGCAGCTTTAAACAAATAGTAATTGTTATTTTTTTTACATTTGGTGGCACCTTTAAGAGAATCTGCCTAACTAGTTAGCTTATTTACACATCCAGCATGTGTGTGTGCTTCTGATGAATGTAAGTCTAATACTCACTAATTGTACCTCGATTTTGTTCTCTGATCATTCTTGAGTAATGTATCTAACTGCTGAGTTGGATGATAAATCTCTGTGGATTCAACTTTGCAAAAATCCCCTTTCAAATCACGTGCAGGGTTAGGGTTAGGGTTAGGAGTTAGGGTCAGTACGGTCATTTGATACTCTGTTGAGTTGCAGCGTTAGGTTAACTATGGCGTCTTTTTCCAGTGAACTTCCTCCAGCACTGAAATTCAGCGTAATAGGTGCATTCCTTGTTTACTTGTGCCAAATCCATGTGATCTGATTCATTGTGTTCCTTAATTTATATCTCTGTCATTTACCTGTGTGCGTTTTTTATCCCTCTAAAACAGTGTGACGTTACAGAGCAACTAGAAGTGTGGGAATGATGTCACCCACTTGCTGACCTACTAAAGTAGTCATCTGATGTATTGTTAATATCAAAACATTGAATGTGGCCTTTTAAAAGAAGGCGACAGCTACGAGAAAAAGTTCCTCTTACGCACATGTGAAAAACAAACTTTCAAACCAAGATGCATTTTCTGCACTGGATGTGTTTTCTTAGTCATTTTTTAGGCATCGTGGAAGTCGGTATGCCAGTTCTGGATTTATCCTTTCCTATCTTAGCCTATAATCACAACTGTCAGACATTTAAAAGTGAGCACATGATGTAACGTCTTTTAATTGTGTGTTTTTCTTTTCTGCAGAGTAAAGCCTTTGAAAAGACCGCCAACCAGGTGAAGCAAAAGAAGAGATGGGAGAACAAGAAGATGAGGGTGGTGTTCATTGCCATTGGAGTAGTAGCGGGACTCATCATTGTGGGACTTATCATCTTTGCCGCTGCTGGATAACAGAAGAGGACAGTACTGGAGATGAAAGGAAAAGGGTGTTGGGACTGAAGGACTTGATGTGAATAAAGATAAGAGGTCCAGGAAAAAATGAGTTTCTACTGTTGGGCTCCAGCATCTTGCCTGAACTGCTCAGTCTGTGATATTTCTGTGTTTTGAGATATTTATGGGAGTATCTTTCCCAGTCTTCACTTGTGTAAGTCTTCAGTTGATATGGTACCATTGATTGCTCGGCTGCTTCTTCTATTGTCTTTTTTTTTTTTTTTACTTACTAAAGGTCATGTCTGCACAGCCCACGTTGGAAGGACACAGCAGTTCACATGTGGATTAAAAGTCTGTTGAATGGACATCAGCAAAATCAAACCAGTCCGCCATCCTCCCTGTTATAGCTTTGTTAAAATTGCACCTTAATATCAAGTACTCTGGTGCCACCCACCTCTTTAAGTACAACTATTAATTGCAAATAATATTATGCAAACACCATTGGGCTGCTACTGTTGTAGTTTGTACAGTGGCTCACATTCACCGCTCAAAATTCATTCAATGATTCAGAGGATGATGGGGGCCAGACTTTCTAAACGTGCCAGCTTCAGATAACTCCAGATAGGACGGAATGAACAATTGTGTTGTAACATAATATTTCAGAAAATGGCTGTCCTCAAATCGTTAAAATGTGTGTGTTGTTTTTTTTTGAGTGATTTATGTTTGTTTCATTTACTCCAGTTTTTTATTGTTAGAATCTCATTTTTTTTGTTCATATTATTCCCAAAAACACAGATTATAAGGTCTCCTAATGTTGAGCTGGTCCATGTATCACATTAATGTGGAAGACGTGAATGAACTCATATTTTGGGTTATTTTTGTAAAAAATACAAAAAACAAACAGTGTAAATGAAAGTTTGGGTCTGGGGCTGTCAATCGTGAATTCATTTTTTTCCATTGAGAATAAACAGCGACGCCTGCTGGTGAATGTTTGTACTTCAGAGATATTATACAGAGGGCAAAATGCTGCGCCAACCATGCATATTGTCAGTTCAAACAGTTCACTTCTGTGTAACCATTACTGTTTACTAAGTGGCTTAATATTTAATTGTGTGAAACGTTAATGTTTAATCTGAACTCAAATATTAAATATGAGGTGCAGGTGGTCTGTTTGGACTCTAATCAGAACCACCAGTGTCTGCTGCTGTTAAAACCAACCATGTGAATCTCTTCAAATAATGTCAACCCATTGAAAATATTGCAGTTAACATGCAGACTTACTCTATATTGTACATGAACATGTAATGAAAGGACATATTAGGATTGTTAAGTTATACTGATTTCAGCCCACTGCTTTATAATGTGTGATCATTTGTGTCACCTTTGCAGTCTAGTTTAAAATTACAAACATATTTACACCTAGAGATGCTGTGCAGTAAAGCCAAACAACAGTGCTATCCAGACAAATGTGATTGTTATGATGATATGACATGGGGTCACTGTGGTGATAAGGTGTGCCTTTGTTTATGCTGTTAGAAAATGTGCAGAGTTTATATCCTGCTATGAGTCTGCAATAAACTGAATGTTTGTTCCATGTTTTATTCTGTTGAAACAGTGTGTAATAGCTTACAGGTGGTGGGCCAAACCCAACTAAATTAAAGAGCCAGTCCACCCAAATTACAAATAGAGTCCAACTTTGTCTGGTACTGTTTATCCCTAATCCCACTGACTGTATCTGCAGATCCCAGAGGTAATCAGCTACAACATTAACCACTGACAGGTCAAGTAAATAACATTGATCAACTCGTTACAATGCAGTGTTGTGCTGGGAGACCTGCTATTCATGTAGCACCCACCTGAACATTGTTTCACGCCAAGCACACTCCGACTGCTACAGCCCTCACCAACGGCAGTGCCACCCCCCAGCTGCACAATATATCCCACTAAAAAAACGTTCAGGAACAGCTTGAGGAACACGACCAAGAGCAAAGGCGTTGACCCAGCTTCCAAACTTCCCAGATCTAAATTGAGCATCCATAAGATGCACTTGACCAAGCTCGATCCAAGAGGCCCCACTGGACCCATAGGATCCCCTGCCAACATCCCACACCACAGGACACACCAAAAGCCCGGTGTCCACAACCTGACAATCAGAACTGTTTTGGAAGCATGAGGAGACTCTGCACAATATTAGGCAGATGGTTTTCATGTTGAGGCTAACCGTTGTTTTTTTTCATTAGTTTTTTTGGGGGGGGCTGTCATATTTCATAGGGTTTTTTTCACATTATATATAATAAGAAAAATGAAAGTGAATGAAAGAGTGAATGAAAGAGATCCGATGATTTGTCAGCCATGTGATGACAAATTAAGTGTACAGACTGGAAGATTCTGTTTTTTATTTTATTTTTTTATTAGTGATATGAAGACATCATTACAATGAAAATAAATAATACATTTACCATTGCTTTCTCCTAATTACATATTCCATACATCTATATAGAATAACTAGAATGTAGATCTCTTATAACATAAACAAACACATTGAAACATAATCTGTTGGATCTATTGTTTATATATATTGTTTATATAGGTAAAGAGGTGACGGAGCTGATGTGACCCGGTAGTGACGTGATCAAGTCCTTCCTGCACCAAGACCGGCAAGATGGCAGCGGACACGCAGGTTTGTGTGGCTGGTTTTATAACAGTGTGCTATCCACTCTGCGAAATTAGTAGCGTAGAAACCAAATTCGCGGTATCTTGATCGCCGCTTTTCTAAACATGTCGGTGTGTTTTGGTCTTCACCGAAAAAACTGCGGCAGAAAGCAGCAGTAGCCGGTTAGCAGGCTGTTAGCTCAGTGCTACGTAGCCTCAGTGTGACTTGATGAGGCTGAGCTGCTGTAGCTGACGCTAACCGGCTCACACTGACCGAGCACTGCTCTGTACACACAATAGAAACACATTAAAGTTTACTCACCGTCTTATTAACTAACTCTTCAGAGACTTCCCCTTACTGTCTCTAAGTGTATTTGGTCTGAATCTCAGATGGTTACACAGACAAGCCAGTAATGTGATGATGAGCTAACTAAGCCACGCCCTCCTCAAGTAGAGAGCTATTAGCTACATCATTAACATGTTCTCAATGTAATACATGTATGTTAGTCAGCTTGGTGGTAACAGTGATCGTGTTGTTGCCTCCGCTGAAAATGTCCTTGTCTACCACCAGTTGATTCAGAAGCACGGCCGTCATTGTTGAACTCCATTTACATTTTTGCAGTTAAAAGCATGTAGAGCATTTTATATGGAATGTATTATTTTTGGGTTATAGCCTTGTCTTAAAGTCCACCTCTGGCTAACGCCTTTTTTAAATTATTTTTTTTAAAAACCTTTTTACTATGTCCATATATTGATAATCTTCCCCCTCACTGCCTCATGTGATCATAAACTGAACATATTTGGTCCCAGACTGTAAGTAAGAGTGACAACATCCCTGCTTTCATTTACTGAGCTGAAGTAATTAGAAAGCCTTCATTCTAAATGTGACTGTTCCTTCAGGTTTCAGACACGCTGAAGAAATTTGCTGTGAGAGTGACTACAGCCAGTGTGAAAGAGCGCAAGGAGATATTCGGAGACCTGAAACAGTGTATAAAGGGCAAAGGTGAGGGATTTTGTGCTATGTAGTTCTCTACACTATAACATGCTAGGTTAAAGTATTTTCTTCAGTCGGCAATAATAACTTTTAAACTCTTTCTTTTAGAGTTGCCAGAGCCTGCCATCAAAGGACTATGCAAGCTGTTCTGTCTCACTCCACACAGATATCGGTAGGTTCTTGTCATCACTTAAAAACACAGTAATATTTTTACACAGTGTTTGCATCCTTTGTGTTTACTTGAATGTGTGCGTCTGTCAGGGATGCTGCATCGCGCAGAGAGCTGCTCTCTGTCATTGGCCAGCTGGCTGAGAGTCAACCTGACATCTTGGTAACCAGCCTCCTCCACTGCCTGCTGAACTGTGGAGTCCTCAGCAAAAATGGAGAGCCCAGGTACTGCTCTGAGCTTTGTGTTGCCGGATTTTATCTGTAAAGTTTTCTGTGGCACCATTAAATAAATTTTTGCATTTATGGAATTACAGAAGAAAAGAGATGCTTCATCACAGAACTGTCTGCATTAGTTTTTCACTCTGTGCTCGACGGTCAGAGTGAGCAAGAATTATATAGTGTAGGGTCCATATTTATTATACAGTTTGGCATGTTATTTTATCAAGTAAGAAACAGAATCAGTTATTAAATCAGCAAAAAAATGAAAAAATACATTAATAATTTGGATAAAAATTGAAATAGAAACATTAAAAACAACAGATTAAATGAAAATATTTGAATGTGTGAATAATATTTCTTGCCTCTCATAATTCCCTTATTATATTTGCAGTAAAAGCACAGGCTCTGCTGCCTTCATCGGCTTGTCTTGGACCTGCCTTTTAGTCCCCAGTGTGTTTTCTGCCCAAGAGAAAAGGGAAGGATCCGTCTGGAAGAAAATGGTCAGTGAAAGAGCATTTTGAAAAACTTTTTAAACTGAAAAAATATACGAGCGATGTTTGTGTCTCTGATAGTTTACAGTCAGCCTTCCAGTTCTTACTGAGATACTAAATGTTGGTGTGTGAGTTGGTTACTAACTGAAATGCCTCATTGAGTTGACACATTTGCAGTACAGGATTTATCACATCTGACGAGGATCAGTGTTTTGTTTTGGATGTTGGTTTAACCATGTGATCTGCGCTCTTTCAGGTGGAGGTTCAGAGCCTTCTTGTGGCCGAGGTGGTGGGTGGAGCCCAAAACACGGCTCAGAAATCAAGTCTCAAGAAACTGTGTCACCTCTGGGAGGGGGTGAGTGTCAAACGCACTGGTAGTAAAAGACACGCACTGATCTTGTTGGAGAGGAGAATCTAACTAATGTTCAGCCTCAGAGAAGCGGCTGCATCATCAGAGCTCATTTGTAGATTTTTACAATTTGTACAAAAACTAAACAGAACAAAGAATAATGATAATGGGAAAAATGTTAAACATCAGATCCGATTATCAGCCAGGGTGATAATTGGACAAGTTTAAAATTCTGTGCTAAAAAATGTACTAAAATAATTGTAGGTAAATAGTACAACAATAAAATAAGTCTAAGCTCAATTTAATAATAATTATAATAATCTAACCTTTATTGATCCCCTTGGGGAAATTCCTTCTCTGCATTGACCCATCCTATTCAAAGTTAACCTTAACTATACATACTAGGAGCAGTGGGCTGCCGCGGTGCAGCACCCGGGGAGCAGTCAGGGGTGTAATA
>OMNN01074706.1:0-17184 GCA_900302755.1 Chromis chromis | reverse complement strand
GACTCTATATAAAAGGAATCCTCTGAATTTGTGTGGCCCCTTTGCTGGTAAGAAGATAGTACTTTAATCGAATCCAGGTAACTAAATCATGGTAGTGCTTAAGGTTAAATGGTTAGAAAATGTCAGGCTGGCAGGCAGGCAAGTAAAACACAACCATCCATCAACAGGCATGATGGATTTACAGTATAATGATTGTATGTACAGTACAATGAGGCCTTGTCTAAAGCCAAACCACCTACAGTAATAGACACCACTGAATCGCATAGGATGACTACACTCATTTAATGTTCAGAGACTATGGACTTGTGGCTGAATGACAGTGCAAATGTGACACTTTCACAATCTCAGAATTGCTGTCATGCTCCCAGAATAATTGTCACGCCGGTGGAGATCTGAGATGTAGTGATTACACGATTATTCCAACTGGAAAAATCCACAACTCATACAAATGATCACACAATACACAGGAGTAGTCACTTGCGGGTGAGGATCAGATCGGCTGTCTCCCTCCTTGTTCACCTCCCATCTCGTATGTTTCTCTACTTTGGCATTCTGAAGGGTTTCAGCTCCCGCTTTGGCTAACATGAACTCAGTCATTTAAATCACTGTAGGATCTAAGAGGTTAAGAGGCATTCGAGAGCACCTCAGTGTAGACAACCTGTCATGACGGGAGTGAACATGTTGACTGGAACATCTGTCTGCTCAAGGCAAAAGGGAGCCTAGTCTGTACCTGGTTTTAATACACTGACACACATTACTCTCGCTAACACTTATTTATTTATTTTATTTTTTTGCCACTCTAATTTGTGTTCAGCATCCCCAGCATCTGTAATTTTTACTTTGCATCAGTGAGCAATTAGGACTGTGTCAGAGGTTCCTCATTAAATGGAGGTACAGCTTGGGCATTAGAGATTCCAATTTAAACTCTTTAGTAGGACATTCCGCGTGGGTTGTTGATGCCATGTCGGACAGGATTTTGCAATGTAATCTAATAAATAGACTTCTGCAGATGATATTTTGCCGTTTTCTTATAGTTACAGACAGACAGAAGGTCCAAAGTAAAATTCATTTCAACTTCTGTAAGTTAAACCATTTATTTTTAGAGGAAATGCATTTTTTTTCTTAAGCTGTATATACTTGCTTTTATCAAATAGTCAGTACTTCTCTTCCTATATCTTGTTGATTTGAAATATAGTGGAGTGATACTATATAAGAATGAGTGAGAGGCTTTATGAAATGAAAGTGCTGAAAGTAATCTCTGTTTTTCTTCTTGTCCACTTTCTTGTGGCAGCCTGTGGTTGAGGTCGTCACTGGAAAGACATCCATGAGCTGCTATAGAGATTCACTGTCACTGACTTGAGGACACTTCTATGAGTTGTGTATTTGAAAAATAGCTTCCCTGCTTACTCAAGGTGCAATAACACTGGTGAAAAAAGAGGTGCTCATGAACATATATTTAGCCTCTGTTTTAGTAAAGACTGTAGAGCTCATACAACATAGAGTAGGAGACTAGGTGCAGGAGAATCAGTTATATTCACAGTAGCTATCCACTCACTATGTGAAGACTGATGCAATTTACATTTGTTAGACCAGGCTTTCAGTCTGCAAGACATTAATCAGAACATCAGATTGCCTCAAAATGTTAATTGGATAAGTCTAAGTGGGTGGAGAATCTTTTGACTTTGAGAAGAGGACAGATGGGGTAATAAAATGTCTGAAGAAAAAAAGATCCTGAATTCATTATATCATCATTATGCATTTTCATATTTCTTGGAACAACTGCTTCACTTAAAATTTAAAGTGTTGCTTTTTCATCGTGTCACCAACCTCAGTCTGAGTCATACATGTACTTACTGTATAATTACACTATGGCCGTAGTCTGTAGCTAAGATTTCCATGTTTATTCTTGCCCTTATGCTATTCTAATACTATAGCAATGTAATTATTCTGATAATATATAGTAAAAAATATATTTTATATATAAATTCCCTTGCTAAAATGTCCATCTGCTTCAGTGGTGCAAAAACAGCACTGGCAGGGATGGAAGACAACGGAGACTTTGACATAGGGTCACAGCAACCTGTTACTTTAATTCCTACTGGTAAAATAACTCATTTCAATTAATTTTGATGGAGGAAATGTGTTAATGTGTTTGCAGAAATTGCATATTAGAGAGCATGTATCACTAATCTGTGCCCCCTAATGAATTACTCATTCATAGAAAATCATAGCTCCTGCACACAAATTGGTCCTTTAAGGTTAGAATTCACTAAAGATGAAAAATGTTACCCCTGATATCTGCTGGACTCTATATAAAAGGAATCCTCTGAATTTGTGTGGCCCCTTTGCTGGTAAGAAGATAGTACTTTAATCGAATCCAGGTAACTAAACCATGGTAGTGCTTAAGGTTTCCATGTTTATTCTTGCCCTCATGTTATTCTAATAATATAGCAATGTAATTATTCTGATAATATATAGTCAAAAATATATTTTATATATAAATTACCTTGCTAAAATGTCCATCTGGTGTTTTTAATGTGCTATTTCATGTATGAAATAAGCAGTCAGTGCCATTGCAGAGCATTTCCACCTGCAGTGTTTAGATGACAGTTCCAAAGACACAGATTCAGACTTCTGGGGTTTCATGTGTAACAGCCATAAGGGAATCCTGTCAACTTGCAGGTGGGACTTTCCATATCAGTATTCTTCCTCAGAATTGGTATTCAGTTAAAATGCATGGCTGAATTACTCCAGTACAACTTGCCATTGGGTAGTGTACAGTAGTTAAGCCGAGTTGGAGGTGAGCTGGTGTGCAAGAGCTTCACGGAACGGAAAGACTTTGTCGATGATCACATTCTAGAGGAAGCAATAATGTAGAGTTACATATGAGGCATTTAAAGGTAGAAAGTGATAACTGTTAAGGCAGATCTTCTAAGTATATAACTTTGATACACAGAGATGAGTTTTTAGGGGTTAAATCAAAGACCAGAGGTGTTAATAGTGCAGCATCACATTCAGTTTAAAAACTAGTACAGACCTTCTGGATATCAAATTAGCTTTTTCGGAGAATGGCATATATAAGAAAGTAATAATTACACAAATGTCTGAACAGCTTGTCAGCAGACATATTCTTCTTTAGTATCTTTGAAAGCCAGCAAAGCTGGAAACATTCTTAATTCTTTGTAAGTCAGGGAATGTGTTGTCTTTGTTGTGTATGAATGCAACATCAGAGAGAGAAGTTTAATATAAAATGTAACAATATTTAACTCTAATTCAAAATGTACCACACTCACAATGATTTGCTGCAATAAATTAATTTAAAAGGCAGATATACAGCACATAGTCAACTCTTTGACTATTTACGACTCTTATCTTTTGACTAATTTGTGTAGATAGATTTTAAATCATTTCTTTCACAAGGTCATGGCCCCACAACATACTGCTCTCAGCTGCATGTGCGATCAACCCTGTAGCGGTTATCATAGATTGTGCAGAGCACTTTCAACAAGACAAAACAAAGCATCAGCTAAAATCTTTCATAGTGGAATTTAATTGAGTGGATATTATTGTGTATCACATGAAGTCAGAGCTGGGAACAGAGGACACAGTTTTTGAATATTTAATGACTGTCATATTACCCCAGCCTAATCAAATGATCATATTTGCACATGTTTTTATACACACAGTTTATGCATTATGCAGTTCTGTTGTGTAAGTGACAGTCTCATGTATTTGCATGGATCTTCAGAGCCAAGCTGGGAATGTTTTGAGTCATCCAAGAAGAAATTGGATCTTGGTGTGGGAGAGATGGTGGTAAATTAAAAGATACCTACTCCGCCTTTACCGTGTTGTTAGGTCATTACTTTTAAACATTTAATAATCTCTCTACCGTCGAGAAAAAGCACTGTAATACTTCTAGGCTCAAGGAGCGATTATGTGGATTTTCAGCAGTTTATCTCCGGTTCCCACTGAGCACCTCTCAAGAATACAGTGATCAAAACGTGATGGATAGCTTTCACATTAGCCCTGCAATCCCTCTTGGCAGCACCCACAAAGGTATTCATTCACACTAGGCTATGGGGGCGTAAATGTGTACGTACATAGCCATGCAATCTGTCATGCTTGGTCATAGCACGCTGGGGAGCAATTAACTTTAATCAGACTTCAACTGGGTGAGTAATTCCAAAAGCAATCACAATTCTCCTGACATTCTGACATTAAATATAGACTTGGCACCAAGCGTGTTTCTTCAAGAGCTGATTCATGGTTGTTATCCATGATAAAACTTAATAGATGTAAATGTCCACTGAGTCTTTATTTGCCAACATCCATTTGAATTTGAATAGTTGTAAATGACAGTCAGAGGGAATATAAATGATTTGATCTGATAAATGATTTGACATTCAGATAAGTAATTTATTATGATGTGTGACCAATTTAGTAGTGTGACTCAAGAAAAAAAATAAGGACAGTTCAAAAAATTCTAATAAAAATAAAATAATTGTAAAAAAATAAATAAAATGATGAAGCAGGGACACAAATAACCTTTCATTCCAGTGTGATTCTGCACCCATTGTCTGATGCCAACCTTCAGTTAAGGTTTTCAGCCCTGTAAAGAGATTGTTGTAATTCATCCAAGGAGGTTGTGAAGGTTGGAGAGAAGGATGGGCATGTGGCACGCTTGGAATGTTAGGACTCACACAACTGCAATAACCTTCTTTTACCAGCATACTCTGAACAAGAAGCTGTTTAAAAAGTCATTTTTTTAAATAATATTACTTCTAAGAACTGGTTCCTTTTCCTTGTCTTATTTAGTAGTACGTGGAATGTTTTGGGACTCTCAGAAACTAGGGCATTTTTGTGGCTAAAACCATTAATTGATGAATTTAGACAATAATTGGTAGATTCATTGATATTAAAAATGAATGATAATTGCAGCTTTAGAGGGAATCGTTCCATTTAAGACTGTGGAATCTACTGACAGTCTCCCTGAGGAGCTGCTCAGATCATTCAGTAGGAAGTGATTCACCTGCCGACCTCAGCAACACACTGGATATATAACTGACACCAATGTGATTGCCACTAACTAGCCATTCCCAGGATAGTCACTCGAATTCCTACAGTAAGAACTAGCATTCCTACGCTAACAACTAGCTTTCCTGGGCTAGCCACTTGCATTCCTAGGATAACAGCTACCATTCCTCAGCTACCAACTGGCATTCCTAGCCTTGCAACTACAATTCCTAGACTAGCAAATGACAACTAACTCTGCCATGCTATAACCACATTTCATTAGCAGCCGTACTGGGATATGTTCTTCACTCTAACCCTGCTGTAGTTGCATGCACAGATATTGTAGTAAGCAACATTTTTGAATTTCTCTGCTTTAAAAATAAATAATCAAAATCATCCAATATTGATGTTCCTGTCTGATTGTAGGGACTTTTAGTCACTTGTATTGGTCAAACCCTAAAAACCATGGTCCCAACTTGATAGCACCTTATCATTGAACTTTATACATACAGTCACCTATAGAAGTAGTTTGCAATAGAGTGAAAAACTGCTGTCCATGGAGAGAGTGAAGACCCCAGGCATTTATACATTATCAATGCTCAATCAATTTCAGCTCTGGTCATGTTTGTTAATTTCAATGTGAAAGCAGTGATGTGGGACAACCTGAAATTGACCTTTGATGGATAAATCCTTATGCTCAGTCAATACATTACCATCAATGCAATGAGGTAAATAAAAGGTTTGAGTGGGTGAATGCTGAAATCATTCTTGAGCATCTGCCCCTCACAAACATCCTCCGGAGTTTTTAGTTCAACTCCAAGAACAGAACCAGAATTCCTAATCAAGTAGGCATCACCTGATGGTAGGCTACTATCACCCTGCTACCACAGCATACAACTGCATAGAAAAACACACTCACCACCACTGATTGACAGAACATTTGCAACCTGGTGCTGCAGACTTTGAAGGACTTGACACTCCTATGTACATAAGGGTGACTCTGTCTCTTTTGAAACCACTTCTGTATTCCACAGCTAGTCCAGTGTCTATGTAAACTATCGGATATTTGTAATCCTCAACAACCATCACATAATTTTTTTTCAGTCAAGTTCTCCCTCCCCTGTAGTCAATGACCACTTCTTTTGTCTTTGTGACGTTAAGCTTATGGTTCACATCATTGCACTAAACTGTCCACCACCTCCCTGTACTCCTCCTGTCCTTCCCCGACACAGCCCATAGGAGTGTCATTTGAGAGTTTCTGCAGATGGCAAGGCTGTGATCTGTACCTGCAGTCTGAAGTATACGGGGTGAGAAGGAAGGGTGATAAAACAGTCCCCTGTGGTGCTCCAGTGCTGCTCACTATGGGGTCAGTGGAGCAGTTATGCAGCCAGACATATTGCAGTCTCCCTGTGAGGTAGTTTGTAATTCAAATGCCTTGAGTGCTGCTTCTATCTGCATATCTGTGAGCTTTTCACCCAGTAGTGATGGTCTGGTGGTATTAAAAACACTGGAGAATTCTAGCAGCATAAACTTCAGTATTACCCACCATTTGTGACGAGGGCTGGCTCACCATGTATGTAAATGCATCCTCCACACCAGTGCAGGGCTCAGAGCTAAACTGCAGGAGGTCCAGCTACCTACAGGAGCAGATAGTGGAGGAAAGCCATAGCCACTGGCCTGTAGTCACTGGGAGAGCATAGACTAAGCTTTTTGGAGCAGGGAACAGGCAAGAGGAGACAGAACTCTTTGCAGATTCAGAGTCAGGCTGCAGATCTGTTGGAGGACTTTGTACAAATGAGCAGCACAACTCTTGAGGACTCTGGGATCTATGCTGTCAGGACCAGCAGCTTTGCCACAGAAAAGCCTACACAGCTATATCCTGACATCACCAACTGAGATGGACAGAGAGTTAGAGAGTGAAAGTGTAGGACCAGGGAGGAGGGAAGAAGGGAAAGGAGGAGAAGGGACGGTTAGAGGTAGTGCAGGCTGAAGAAAAACACAGTTTCTGTGGAGACTTGAAAGAGGGTGAGCAGGTAGCTGTGGGGTGTCACCATATACCGGGAGAGGGAGATCTGAGATGTCAAACCTATTAAAAGACACTGTCAGGTCACTGGCTCAATTCACATCCCCAGCCCTCGTCTTTTCCATCTCTTGTTTATGGCCTGTAATGGCCCCCGGCATTTTTCTCCTGGATTTGTTCTCCAGCTCTCTCCTATAGCGTTATTCCCCCTCTGCAATCATGGTGTTAAGCTCTCTCTGCACCAATCTCAACTCCTCACCATCACCACTGCTGAAAGCTGTCTTCCTCCAGTTCAATACTGCTTTAATTTCTTTAGTCATCCAAGGGTTATTGCACGGGTAACAGCATACAGTATTTACAGGTATGGCAGCATCCACACACAAGATTATATTCTACAATCCACACATAGTTTGACAATTGGCAGTGTGGTTAAGAAACCTATGTGGTTACAATCCTCTGCAATGGCAATGAAGGCCAAGCTCATGACATTATATGTCTGCATCACAGAATATGGTGGGATATAAACAAATTCCTTTTCTTCATTGAAGGATGATAGTGCTAGTGGCAAACCTCAAACCTAAATCCTATGCGCTTAGATTTCTGGCACTTTCCACTTACCTGCCTCCTGCACTTGTTTGTGTCATAAACCTATGCCTCCTTGCAAACACTGCTCCTGCCACTCACCATGTGTAGAGGGTGTTACAATCTATATGCCTTAAATCTCCTTGTCCCAGTAACATTAAATGTAAACTTTGAATTTTGCAGCCTCCCTCTAAAGCCACAGGATGCATTATACAACTGATTCAGGAAGTTAACAGATGCATAGAATCCACGAAAAAAAAGTGTTGCCTGAGCTTCTTAAACACATTTGGTCAGAAAAATGTTTGCGTGAGGAGCCTGTGATGGTTAAATTCACCGTTTTTTAAAATATATTTTAAAGAACAAACAATAAAAAAATAAAAAAATAAACGTAAAAATAATGAATACATATTTCACAATTACAACAATCAATATTCCAGTCAGACAGAGTCAATGATTTTACAGTTATATTTGGGGAAAAACTCTCTGCTGTTTCAGGGAGCGCTCAGTCATTCTAAGCAGTGGTGAGAATTCTGCTAAGAGAGCTAATCCCCATTAACAAACTCATACATGAACATTAGAGGACAATTTATGGTTTCAGCATCCCAGTGCGCAGCCTGATGCAGACTTTGAAAGTAAACTACATAGGTGCGTGTTAATCTGCTGCATTGCCCCTCTTTTCAAACTCAGGAAAACACACAGGGGGCTAGCGTTTCTGAAAGGCTGTCTGTGATTTTGCTCTTTTTACAGGATATAGTAGCTACTTAAATATTAGGCTGCAGCACCGTGCCAATGTGATCATATTGAGGTGTGCTGAGCACAGTGGGAGGACATAGCAAGGGATTCATGGAGAAATTACAACTTCCTGCTGTGTTTGGGCACCATCAATGAAGAGCATGTACAAGCCAAAGCACCTACAACTCTTTTAATGCAGAATTATAAAGGTGTGGATAATGGACAATCTCTTCACACAGTCTCTCCTGATGTGCAGATGGTGCGATTGCAGTGCGGATAGTCTGTGATCACAAGTTTTGTGCTACATGTGGACGCGGATCCTTGCAGACATGGCGGATGATGAAATTTGCATCCCTTCATGTTACATGTGTATATGCAGATTTGGAAATCAGGAGGAGATTGGGCTGGTGGAGGGAGCTGCAGCAGCTAAAAGCACTGGCATGAGTCTCAACAGTGAACAGCATGTAAGGTTTTCATATCCATGCTGACCATCTGAATTAATACAATTGGATATTACCAGCTACCGAGCTGTGAATAGGCTAATCATACAGAGAGGATTCTACAAATGACAGGTACCAGCCAATGCAAAACTGACTTAAGTGCTCTGACACAAATAACAACATTGCATCATTTGCAGCCCTACAGTAGCCGTGAACATGTGCAGCGGTGTTTTTCTGTTTTTAATTTTTTTAAATCTCTGCTGAGTGTGTGTCAGTGTGTCCGTGTGTGTGTGTATGTGTGTGTGTGTGCAAATTCCTTGTTTACATCTGTTCCAGTGTGCTGGGTTCATTGTGAGTGAGCATTTATTCGATAAAGGCTTAGGGGGATTTGAGATGAATCTTGTTTCTCTGTCGTTTTCTGCTCCCTGTTTGATTTTAGTATGAAGGCTGAAGATAAAGATTAGAAAGAGCTGTGCAACCTTAAGAGGACTGTCTCAGAGCTGTGTTTCCTTTCATGTGACCTCTTGGCTTATTTATGCCCTCTGACATGTCTTGTCAGTCCTTTATTCAGTCTGATTCTGCTGGCCTCTTTCACAATGATTTCACCTTGAAATGAAAGCTTCACCTGATGAAAACCTGCGCAAAATCTCACACATTCAAAATAACCTTGTTCTTTTGAAAAGACCATTATATAAAGAGTCAAAGCTGGAGAAGAGCCAAAGAATCACCCTGTTAAAATAAAAAAGGATTAGTCTCTGATTGGATATTTGAGGCATGAGTTCACATCTTGACTTGCATTTCTCACTGGTCGACACCTGAATGTGAATGGTATGCCCACCTTGGTGTCGAAAAATCAATATTGTCTGTGGACATTGTATTGTAAGGCCTGCAGTCACCTTGCACTGCAATTCCAGCGCTTGAAAGCAGTAAATGCTTCAAAAATAGTCTTTTCATAGCAATTACTCTGTAATTTAGCTGAATTTGTCATGTCAGAATCTGCAGGATTCCCAGTAGAGAGACAAATGCTGTACCTGTTTGTGTCAGATTGATAGTTACGACCCAAGTTACACGATATCCTGCTGCTCGGGCTTATCTGAAGGAGCTGTGAATTGACACATTAGCGAAAACACTGGTGTCCTTATCAATATTCACTCTGCATCCTGAACCACTACGAACAGATGGCTTTGCTGCTCTTTTTACATAAACCCACAAGAAATTGTTACAACTCTTGCATACAAAACACAACGTAGGCTCAAATAATGGGGTGTCACTCTGCATAATGTCCACATTTCTGATGGATTTGGGCTCATAATGGATTCTTAATTAATGCTTGTAAGTTTTGAAAGGTGCCGGCGCTTGTACAAATGATAAGGCTCACTAACTGCCACACATTTGCTTTTTGGAAACAGTGTATGCGAGCTTGATGATGATGGCTATGTTGATGATGATAACAGCTCTATTTAGTTTACTATGTATCTGTGCATGGACCAGGCTGCCATACATCCATCTGTAGTGTTCTAATATTCTCGAATGTGGGCTGAGAACATCATTTGTCTTAAGTGCCAAAGGCACTTGACATTACAGGCCCTCCAGCTCGCTTCTGAAAGAGAGGCTGACAGGGATCTGCCAAGCGATTTGGAGCCATCCGAGACAAGGCTGATCCGTCAGAAGTCTCTTCTTTGTGCACTTTAAAAGTTAACCACGAAGATGACTTTCTGGAAATTTACACTGAGGCCTGAGACCAAACCTCTGCTGTATGTAGTTGCCAGTCGCCAGACTGCAGCATGCAGCATGAGAAAATGAGAAGATAATTCACTGAGCACTGCGGCATGATGGGCTTTGGCCCATTTAGCAATTTAACCAAAGCCAGTTAAGTGGTGGGATGGAGGATAGCAAGGGGCACAGACGCACTTGAACTCATTCTGTGTAAAATAGTATTTCTTATGGGTCTTACTGTATGTATTTGTACCTCTTTGCCAGTGACAGTCATGGCTGGAAGCATTTTGTTCTTAAGATGACACTCAGTTGATCAGTACGTTCGTCTGTACCATATTTATGAATGTAGTATCTTCGGAATTTGTTGAGGGAATTTCTTTAAATGTGGCAGAAATGTTCACTTGGACTTAATGAAAAATTATTAGAACTTGGTGGTCAAAGGTCACTGTGAACTCACAAAATCCATGTTGGCTTTAACTAAAATGTCTAACAGCATAAAACGATGACATATTAAATCCATTGGGTTGGGGGTCATCTTCACTGTGGTATCATAATCTTCTGCAAACACACTTTTATACCATATCTCGGGAACAGAAGGAGAGGTTGTGACGTGGATGTGACAGCTGCAAGGTGGTAATGTAGTTTTCTATTATTTCCGTATTCTGTTTTTGTATGTTTTCAATAACGACAGCTGGTAACATAAATATACCAGTTAAACATGTTGCTGTGAAGGTATTGCATCATGCTGCAGTCATACTATATTGTATAGATTCAAAGTTCCAACTCTACATAGGTTCTGTGTCACAAAATTTCTAGAATTCAATGTGTCAGAATTGGTTTTGAAGAAAATAAAAGTGATGCAAATTGCACTGCGATGTGGCCCTCTTTTACTCCCTTCCTGGTCTCACCAGTCTGTGAGAGAAACTTGCACTGCTGCTATGTCTGATAAATGTCTCAGCAATGATTTATTTCCGCCAGATAGCCATAACGTCACTGTTCTGTCAAATTCATTCTCTCTGATCAAGGAGCAATTTCAGCAGATACACTAGAAGGGCTTTTTTGATTTAGTTTTTGACATTTTTGCCAATATGTCTGACATACAATATATGCAAATTGAACCTCTCTAATAAGCATCTTCTTTGGTTCAATTGGTTCAGACCTTTTTTCTCTCATCTGACAGTCTGTGCGTCTAATTTTGGTCATGAAAATAGCCTTATTATTTTCCTGATAAGGGCATGCCTATTGAGATGTCACTATTCTGTTCTCGTAGAGCAATCACACCATCCATTCAATTTGGATTCAAAATATCACTTGCACTTCTCAGGGGAGATTGTTACCTCTCCACAGCGTGTAGGGACATGCACAGATGCACACATACACACACATTCAAGCACCTCATCATTGTCATCTCAAATAAGACTTGAATGATGGATGGTTTTGCAATGTATTCAAGGCCAAATAGGAACACTGAGTTCTCTCACCCAGCTCTCCATTTTCTCGCTCTCTGCTTTGCCAAGAGGAGGAGCAAAATGCAACGTCAATATGCTGTTGATATTTTCTTCATCTGAGGATAAAACAGCGGGTGGTCGAGTTAGGGGTCAGTGGGAATCACATTAACTACCTGTGGAGGAGCAGCATCAAAGATATATATAGCCATGCCTTCTGCCCCAGAGAGGTTCCGATTCCACCCCTGTACGCTTCCCGCACTCTCTGTATGGGCATGTTCTCTCTGGGAGTTTGAAAAATGAACAGCACCAAAGCCGATCTTAGGAACTGTTACCGAGCAGCTGCACTGTGAAATTGATATTAATTGAAATTGATTATTCAATCTGGGACACACGGGTCATTAATTTCTAATCTTTCCCCTCAATCAATAATATATCCCTCTCTCTAAAGCATCTTTTACAGCTTTTAACTCTTGTTTATGAATAAAAACAATGACAATGATAGCATTCCTTAATTAAAGCTGAGGCATCTCTGCCTCATCATTATTTTAGAGAATTTCATGCCTCTATAAGAGAGAGAAAAGTCATTAAGCTAAGAAAAAGAAAGATTAGGAGTAGGACAAGACTCCGTGTTTGAAGTCATTCGTTTGCTTTATAATGTTTGTACTTTAATGCTGCTTTACCAGTTAGACTGATTTTGATGTCAAAGTATGGAAAACAAACAAGAGTTTGCTGTTGTTGTCATGCAGATCACATTTCAATAAAATTTCACTTTGTTAGGGTTAGTGTTAGGGTTAGGGTTGGTTGATAGAATGATTAGTTACTATCGCATGAGCGCCCGTACTAAGAAGTGGACAATGCGGATGCTAATGCACTTCACGGATCTGGTTTTTGCCAACTGGCTGGCTACTCTACCGTACAATATGTGATGCACTAAAGAAGAGCATCATGCAGTTCCTTGAGTTCCGTATGGAAGTGGCTAGGACCCTCTTGGCCCAGCATCACAGTCAAGAAGACAATGCAGACTTTTCAGAGGTGTCAGATACGGTGGCCGACAAGGGCCAAACGCACTGCAACGGCACAATGCGTCTCAGTTAGAGAAAACAGCTTCAAGTCCAGAAACAATGCAAATCACAAACTCAAACACAAGTCTAAACGAGGTTCAACAAGAGGAACGTGGTGCAAAACACAAAGACAAATGCATCATCATCAAACGCGCTGCAAATAGAGAAACACTGTAAAACAGCAAACGAAAAACGCTGAATAACCGGTCACTACAAACGCAGGGGGCGCTCTCAGCGTAACAGCTCAATGGAGAGACACACAGGATGGAGAGAGAGACAGAACAGCTGACTGAACCAGGTGTTTGAACATACAGCAGGAACAGTAATGTGACTTTTATTTGATTATATTTATATATTATGTTTATATCACTGTACAACGGTGCACATTACGTGACGTTTATTTTATTGTTGCGATCGCAGAGCCGGTCACGGGGACTGCACTGTTGTGCTGCAAAGCATCATGGGAGTTCAGGGTTTTGGGGAATAAATGTTGTTATTGTGGTTCATTTTAGTGTAACAGTGTTGTTAGTACTTGTGCTTTATTATGTTTTTGTAGTTCAGTTGGTCTCGTCAGTTTAGTTAAAGTGTTATGTTGGTGGTACCGTGAGTGTGAAGTGTAGCGCATTTGATGTTGTCCTGCCATTAGTTGAGTAAAATGTTTCCCAATAAGTGTCAAAATAAGAGCACCTGCTTGGGGCAGCGTGCAGCTCGCCACAGTGTTTTACACCAGATATTACAAGGCTTCTCATTTGCATGTAGATCGGCCTGCTTAGTAAAATAAGATGATTAGAGATTGACATTAAACACCCATTTTAATAGTAAAACGAAGAATGACAAACGTGATAAGTAACGTTATTGAGATGAGTATTAATACTCTTCATTATCTCTTGATATACACACACAGTGGAGATCATTCATAACTGCTTACAAGTTAACTGCTGTCATTAACAAGCATAAAATGTAATGTGCAGCATTGTACAGTGATATAAACATAATATATAAATACAATCAAATAAAAGTCACATTACAGTTGTTACATGTTCACACACCGTGGTTCAGTCAGCTGTTCTGTCTCTCTCTCCATCCCGTGTGTCTCTCCATTGAGCTGTTACACTGAGAGTGCCCCCTGCGTTTGTAGTGACCGGTTATTCAGCTTTTTTTGTTTGGAGATCGTTTGTTGTTTTGCAGCGTTTCTCTATTTGCAGCGCGTTTGATGATAATGCATTTGTCTTTGTGTTGTGCAGCACGTTTTTTTCATTTACACCACGTTCCTCTTGTTGTACCTCGTTTAGACTTGTGTTTGAGTTTGTGATTTGCATCGTTTCTGGACTAGAAGCTGTTTTCTCTAACTGAGACACATTGGGCCATTGCAGTGCGTTTGGCCCTTGTCGGCCACTGTAGTCAGAGGGAGAAGACGATTCAAAACAAGGGAAAAAACGTACAGTGACGGCAGTGCCCCATGTCTCAGTCCGAGGAGGATTAATGCACATCTCCCAGATATGATCAGCCTGAAGGACGCAACACGCTGCAGAGCATACACAGCCTTTCACACATAAGTGTGTCCATGTTCCTAAAGAAAAAGGGCATTCGTTGTTTTTTTACATAGCCAATGTAAGATGCTTTAAATGTTTTATATATCGTTACAGGCATATGATGTCTTCCTGCAACAGTTTGCAGCATTTCAAATGAGCCATATTGTAGCTGTGACTGTCCAAAAGGGGCAAAAATGTTGTGATTTCATTTTGTTTTTTGGACTGTGATGTTCAAAACATGTTCAACAATATGTTTGTATGTGTCATTAATACGTGCAAAAGCAGTCAGGAAAGAAAACTGCTGTGTTCAGCGTGGAAATAAAGAGTTTTGCACTCTATTACACAAAGGTCTGTAAAAAACAAGAACGGTCTGCACAACATTGTAAAAAGCTGCTCTAAAATTATCAGAGTCCAGCTGAAGGACTTAAGTTCACTCTGGAGGAAGCAAGTTATTGATAAGGCAAAACAAATCATGAGCCAAAGAGCACATTCTGTCCTCTGAGTTTCTGTTGATGCCCTCTGGGTGGCGCTATAATGTGCCACGAGCAACAAAGAATCATTATCTGTTGTCTTTCATACCTTCAGCTATTAAGCTGCTTAATAAGTATGAATTTCATTTTAATCATTAATGTGATTTCTTTTAGATTGATTATGGCTCCAGGTTTGTTTGTTTTTTGCTATCCTGTTGACTTATTTTGTATGTGTTAGGCCTGTTCTTCTATGTATTGTTTTATGCGATGGATGAATGTGTGCTGGGGAGCTGCAAATGAACTGCCCCTCGGGGAGAAATAAAGTTTTCTGATTCTGATTCTGAGGTGACTTTATTGTGTTTCATGGAAATTCAGAACAAGTGTCCATATATGTGGATATCATTTTTTCTCTAAAACTACATTATGTCAAAAGATGATGCTTAGTTTTTATACGTATCAGGTTCCAATAAGCCCAAATAGCAGAGAAATAAAAATGCATATCAAACAAGAGCTTGGGTCTTAAGAGGTTAATGCTGCTTTACCAGTTAGACTCATTTTGATGTCAAAGTAGGGAAAACAAACAAGAGTCTGCTGTTGTTGTCATGCAGATCACATTTCAATAAAATTTCACTTGCCTTTATTAGCTGGTCCCCTAATACTGCTGATTGATCAAAATAAATCTGTTAATAGGTGGTGGTGGTGAGTGTGGTGAGTATTAGTGGTAGTTTAACAAAAACTAGTAAGGTGAAGTTCCACCTCCCATAAATTAGTGTATGCCAACCTCAGACAATTTCTAGAAACTCCCAAATTAGTGAACCGCTCCAACCATACACAAATCTCTTAGATGAGACACACCAATTACAAGTCTTTTTCATTCCAGGTGTCTGAAATTGATACTCACGCATCCTAAAAAGTGAAAAATAAGAAATGACAAAAACCATGTGAGAAAGTGAACCAAATGAAAGCCATTGTGTTGTTTATATCATGGGACATTTCGGTTCCAACCCCTGTGTCGCTCTCGTTGGCTGCTGTTAGTCAGATTAGGAAAGCACCTCTGATCTTGCCAAAATGACCATAATTCCAAACATGCCAGAAAATATTGGGGACTCTAGGACAGTACCTACAGCAGGTGAGGACATGTCGCTGGGTGCTCTAATCTAATGAGCATGTGTGACAGGCACAAGCTGACATCGGGACACAATATAGAGCTTTTGTTTCAGAACTCAAAAGTTTGTCCAGCACAGGAAAATCCCACACAAATCTTGTACTTTAAAGTTGGATTTAGTTGTCAGATACTTCAGTCACTTTTACAGAACCATTGTGTGGAACAATGGTTGCCATTCCATTAGTGTATTGCATTGTGGGATAATGGCGTCTATGAATGGATGTCACGATCTGGTCTAAGGTCAGTGGCAAAAATGGGACTCAAACATGAGTAAAAGGTTAAGCAATTCATCACAAACTTAGGGAAAAGTATACAGTAGCTGCAAGCAGTACTGAGAGGGCCAAGCAGTTGAGCAGGGCACAGTCACCATGGCAACTTGATATGAATATGTTAAAAGAATGGCTGCAAGCATTGATAGAAAATTGATAGAAAAAAGATGGTATACATTGAGTTGAGCAAGCTGAATGGACTGCAGATGAACTGGCATCTATACTAGCATACTGCTTTGTTATATTTGACAATATGTATGGCTCTTTCAAGATATCAGCAACTACAAATACCGCTTTTATATCATATCAAATGATATCAGGTAGGAATGTACTGATTTATTGGTTCCCGATCCCTCGTCATTTAATTCTGTAGCGACCAGAGGAGGGAGCATGTCTGTGCTGGCAAGCAGAGAGCATTATGGGAGTTAGGCTAGTAAAGGAGCACCGTGACAGAGATTTGTATGAAGCTTACTGATGTCAGGCCTGCCAGTAAGTATCAAATACAACTTGTATAATGCATAATGAGTTCTTAAGTTTTAAGTTTTTTAAATCTTAGCAATACATCTGATGGACAACTTTACAACATTTTTAGATGTTCTTGTCAGTCATAAATCTGTGCCAATACTAAACATTTCAAACTTTTTGTGATCTGCAGAGAACCTGATCTGAGGATCAGGCCTGGGATATCCTGAGTATTAAAATAACTATATCTGTAGTTTTTCAGTGGTCACATTAC
>OMNN01074696.1:0-19066 GCA_900302755.1 Chromis chromis | reverse complement strand
ATGAGTTACCAAGCTCAATCCGATCTGCAGAGTCCCTCTCTACTTTTAAGAAAAAGCTAAAGACCCAGCTCTTTTATGAATATTTACGCACTTAGTGATGCTGATGATGCTATCAGCCTTGCATGATGATGATGCTATTAGCGTTGCAAATGGATGTTGTTGTTGTTGTTGTTGTTCCTATTATTAAAACTGTGCACTTCTCGAGCACTGTCTGTCAGCATTGTGCCCAATCAGGACCTAAAGCAGAGTTTCTGCTCTTCCTGGCCTTTTTCGCCTTCTATCTAGATCTTTGCTTGTGTTGTTCTTTCTCAGATGTACGTCGCTTTGGAGAAAAGCGTCTGCCAAATGAAATTGTAACATTGTAACATTGTAACACAGAAAAAGTTGGTACCGATTGAAGCATGTGATGGAACACTTTACCAAAACCACAATTTGTCTCTAACTTTAATCAGAGTGATTTAGTTGCCAAGATCTGATCACTCAATGGACACAAACCTCAACTGCTCTTCATAAAACCAGCTTCTATACCTCAACTATCTGCTCTTCATAAAACCAGCTTCTATACCTCAACTATCTGCCTACAACTTCTGTATGATGCAAGAAAGCAACACTGCTGGATGGAGAGAAAAAAAGTATTGCTAGTGAACATACTCTATTCAGGAGTTATGTTCCCACTAAAATGCATTCAGTCGTAAACAAATACAGTCTTTAGGAAACGGCATTGATGTGGACGTGTTTTCTACTGGATCCTTCTTCTTTTATTTGTTATTGAGCCTAGTGTCCTAGTTTTTCCTGAGACGAGTGAGGGGCCACAAAGAAGGTGAACAACAGCAGACCTCGGACGCTGAACATCTATCGTCAGCTGGGACCAGGACACACACAGTTCTTTAGCAATCGATTGAGACAACAGGTGTAATGGCCTTAACAGCCAAGCAAGGAGCATGATCAGTGGCCATTGATCCCAGCAGCCAGGGAAACACTGTACGTCCACGTTAAAGGTAGTGTTTCACCGGTTTCTGAGGCCCGGTTGGTCAGTAGGAAGTGAGCCAAGTATCACATTAGGTCAGTCGGAGTGCTCTCAATCCTGAGCACCCTCAATTATTTACTAAGCCTCCTATTCCCCGTCCTTCCCTGCTTTCTTTGCTCACTCAGTCAGTTTTTTTTCGTCTACTTTCAACTTCTCTCACTTCAATCATGCTGGGTCAAGCATTGTTCCACATTTGGATGGTTCTGCTTGTCGGATGTTCATTTAATTTTCCACGTAAGCATAATTCGCTGCAGCACTGAGATCATGTAAACACGGGAGCTGGATCGCATTAGTATGCTGCCTTCTTGGCTCGCATTATTTTGCACGTTTGCTGAGAAAGAACTTAATTTGCATCCGGAGTTCAGAGAGACACCGGCGGACGTTTTGTAGCTACACGAGTGGAATTTCATCACTGAAAGTTCTTGGACATTTGTGCTTAGTCAAACGCTAAAAGCTACATTCTCCCAATAGACTTTACAGTGCATTGCCATATACTTCTGCGGTACATTTTCACAAACGGCCTGAAGGTACTCTATGTGCACATAAACACTGCCTCTATATTTACTCTTTAAAAGCCCTGCTCGTTGTGCAGGAAGGATGCTTTTGGACCAGGCATCACAGCGACTTCTTTAAAGTGGATAGAGTGTTTTTGGGGGGAATGAAATGTATTTTTCCAAGTTTTAAATAGCAGTGTAGTCGAGGATCTTGTCATCATCTTGGTAATGACTATGACGGTAATGATTCTCAGTGCGGATGATGAGTTTAAGCACGAAATGGAAGAATAGGCTTCTTTTATGCTCTATATATCCCATATGTTAGCTGTTGTAGGAATCAATAGTTTTATTGTATTAGCCGCAGAAAGCCTAATTTAATAAAGCGCTCTACACCAAATACTTTATTTTATACTGCTAGTCTATTGATGCTACATTGGCTTCATTGAACTTGAGTTTTTCCAACATTGTGCAGGAATACAGCAGGTCTCTGAGGCTCAGCCGTCTGCCTACCCTGGAGACACATCTCAGAGCTCAGCAGCTGTCAATTCAAACTCAGCGTGCCTCACAGGTGCCAGCTCCACTCTGCCTCTTATAAGCCTTTGTGCATCGATCAAAGCGAACCGCCTGCCTGGGATTCAAAATGCAATACTGCGCTTTTCTGCAAAGTCAAACTGACCATTCTCTCAACTTACTGCAGGTTCAATATTGTCAGAGAGCCAAGCTGACACCAAAAACCCAGCGTGAGTGTGTGCTATTTATAGTGTATACAGTATGTACAGTGCAGTGTGTGCAAGCAGTCGGTGTGTGAGTGACTGAAGGATGTGATGTGTGAATGGAGCGAGGTGGTCGAGAGGCAATGTTGCAGCAAAAATGAAAGCAACACCACTTAGTGTAACATCAGCTTCTCACGTCCTCTAAACACTGCAAAAATCTGCGGTTTGCAATGCATAGAAACATTTTTTATTTAGATCTGTCAACACCAGTTATGTGGCTTCCGAGACTGCTACAAACCACTGGTGAAAAATAAATGAAAACACCCACTTGAATTAATAAGCAGGGAGGTTTTTGCTGCCTACTGATCTGGAGGAAATAATGCCGATTTCTGCCAAGTTTTGTACCCTCTCAAGTCCCGGAGCTCTCTCCGACGAGTAAACACCTCTGTGAGGTTAACTTTTGTTTGTTTCACCTTCATTTCTATCAGTCTCCCTCTTCCCCTCTTCGTTTTCTTTGCCTCCACCAACAGGGCTCTTTTTCTTTTTCTAGGCAGAGTTGCCACAGTTACTGCAAATGTTGTTTAAAAATCGAGCCGGTATTTTCCCAGGAGATTTCAGACCCAGTGGCAGACGGGATTTCATAGTGAAAGTGAGTTTTATATAAGTCTATCATATTCTATTATTCTATTATAAGTTATTATTATAAGTTAAAGCCAAAAAACTCTATCTACTGCCACTTCAAAAAAATCCTTCATGGTGAGAAAACACTACTGTTTTATTGTATTTGTGCTTATGGTTTAAGGTTTATGGTTTGCGGTTTGAAGTAAAACACCTACTTTGTTAAGGTTGGGGTAGTTTAAGGAAAGTTTCATCTTCATGGTGACAGTCATGTTTACAGCTATTGCACAACTAACCAAAAAACTACATTAGAAAGAACTAACAGTGGTGCCTGGTGTTAAAGCTTGATGTTTTGTTGACCCATCCATCCACCCCAACCTCTTCCCTGTGTGGACTTTGTTGCTCTTTCACAGCATCACCTGACTTCCTCCTTCAAAACTACTACAGCCACTAGGGGACTTTGTCATTTGAGTGTAAGCATAAGTTGGTTTTGAAGCACTGAAGGGTTGATGTTGTTGTTTTTCTCAACAGAACAGTTCTTCCAAAAACTGCACTGATCCCAATGTTGGTTTGTTGGTAGGTTAGGGTTTTGTCCAAACTGAAGCATCTTAAAACCCTGTGGACATGAAGTTTTGTGTTTGATCACCAAGTTTAGTTGACTTTTCCATCTGATTTTTCTTGTCTGTTAGTTGTTTATTGAATACGTGCAAATTTAATTCTTCAGTGGAATATTTCAGACAAGAGTTTGTTTAAAAGGCGTCATGTCTAAGAGGTATTTTCTTAACTGTCTCATTAAGTTTTGCTAAGGTATAGAAGTTACTTTACAAAGATCACGAGGTCGCTCTTACGTGATAGATACTTGAAACAACTTCTGCAGAATTACTTTACTTGAAAAAACAAGAATGAGCGCTATTAGCAGCGTCTGTTGTGGGTTGTCCGCCCATAAAAGTTTAGTTTTTTGATGAATCATGTTCGCTGCAACAAACAACCTGGCAGGAGCAAGACAAATGTGTGAGGTCCAGAAAAGTTGAACTTCGAAAAAAGTATCATCAAAACATAATTTTTCTCCCCGCTTCCCTGAGCAGCGTTTCAGCCCTGTGCTATAGTGACTCACTGTGTGTCTGTGTGAGCAGGCATCTGTGTGTGCTATTTAAGGCGGTGTGGTCACAGTGCATGGCCTGCTGTGTCTGTCTGATCTCTGGTGGTAGAGGTAGCTCTGGCTGAGCGGTCATGACCCTCCCACACAGTACCGGAGGTGTGGTGGATGGAAATGCACACTGAATGGCACCGAGCACAATGCCCACTCTTTAATACCAGCGGCTAATGCATTTGCGGTAGAAACACCTGCTGGTAATCGCTTTCATCTCATGGCCTGAAGTGATCCGGCGTCATTGTCTGTTCGGTTCTGTTTGATGGCGGCTATCAAAAAAAATCCTTTTGAATAGCAGCTCCGGTTGTAATGCGCAACAATCTCTCCTTAATGGCCCCTCAACCATTCTTAGAATTTAAATTATAGAGGAGAATTTACAGTTTTCCGTCTTCAAGTGCCGAGTCATTCTTACTGACGGTGTTAACTGCTGCAAAGAGTAAATGGGTGGCCGAAGAGACACGCTGGGATGTGGACTGTTAGGCGCTCTGCTCTCAGCTCCGACCGAACCTGACTTTCTTTGTCCTCAGTAACTCCTGACCTATCTCAACCTATCGATTTGTGTTCTGTTCCCGCTGCTTTGTTTATCTGACCCACGCTTGGCTTGAATCTATCAGGAAGACTTCATTCCGCTCTCTGCTCTTGTCTCAGATGGACGGGCCAGTAGATATTCCTTTTAGGGCAGCTGCCTGATGCCAATTTTCTACGTAAAAAGACAGACACAACAAGCTGATCCCTGTCGGAAAATCATAGTGTTCAGCTCCTCAAACAATGACCAAGTTGTTATCGGTTCTTTGTGGCATGTTTACAGCTCAGGTTGTTCCTCTCAGTGTATGACGGAGACACTGAGCGAGGCTAAGCGGGCGTAATGGATTTTTAATTGTGACCTTTATCTTTTCTGTCTCTAAAGGTCATCCTCTGATTGAACGGAACACGTTTCCAACTCTGTGATGTGGATTTTGGGCTGTCAAATCTAGCATGTTTCTGTGCACCTCATGTCATGGCAGCACGGCGCAGTGTCCTTGAAACATATGCTCGATCTCTAATTAGTGGCGAGCTGAAGACGGCGGACCAAAGCGTTGTTACAGAAAACTGTCCTCATGTTCATGTATGTGACTGTCAGCGCCGTCACCCAGACGCATCAGTCACCCAGTGTTTATACCATCTTTCTTCTATCCTATTATGAAATAGTGTGGAATAGAAGTTGACAGGCGTGTAACGGAACAACAGGATTCATCCCGAAACGCTTTGGCAGTGCAGCAGTTACAGGATCAGGTGGGTTATCTATGAAGGCTAGATAGACACTGTGCAATTTTTAATGAACGTGTTTATTCACACACGCATTTTAACTGGCCTTCCTGCACAGCCAGAACTTCTCTGCTCCCACTTCGGGCCGACTGACCATGTCTGGGTTTTTCCTGGTCGAGTTTGTTTTTTTTGGGGTGTGACTACGCACGACAGTATTTCTTATCAATATCTGTTACAGCTCTTTCAATCAAGATGTCTGTGATCAGTGTTGACAAAAAGAGACAAACTGAGGTTTGATTTCTGCATTTCCAAAGCTGAAATTCCATTGCTGGATTTAATAGTTAATTTGAGTTAATAATAAACATTTTGCAGTTGGTTTACTTGACATTTACTTCTTTTCTGCTTGCAAGTAAACATGTCAGTGTTTCTTTATTGACAGTATGTGTCATTTGAAAGCTAGTTAGAGTTATGGCCAATTAGATACCTGTGAATGTTTTCATTTTCCAGAATGTTCGAATGCCTCTTTTTTCTGTTTGCTTTTGTTTCTCTGCTGTAATGAAAAAGTACCAAAGTGGAATCTGTGATAGCTACACACTGACCACAAGGAACTTTGGCCCAAAGCGAGGCGCCCCAGTGCACCCTGTTAACGCCAGATCTTCACTGAATCAATACTGAGGTTTGAACTCATCTCCACACATAGGCTACCTGGGCTTTACACAAGTGTTTCTCTTAGTGCAGGAATCTTACACAAGGGCGTAAACTCTGAAACAGTCTATGTGTTTCAGGCAGTTTACTTTAACTTCAACATTATTTCACACAGTCAGAAAGCAGAGGTGAACAGTGGAGAGTTAAAACTTCTACTGCAGCTCCTTCCAGCTGCTGACAGTGCTACTTACACAGCAGTGTTCATAAATGCTACAATTTGAAATCCTTTATTTTTCTGCATCACCAGAAGCTTTTATAAGCTTCCAAGAAACCACTAGTGATACCACACAGTGGTATAAAGGAATGGCCTTGTAGGCAGAACACGTCAATATGAACCACAGAGAGCTGATCCAACATGATGCCATGTGCGTGGTGAGCAAAATTTGATACAAGTGAATCCATTAAAAATTGACTAAATGTCGTCGATAAACCTGTAGAGCCCCACTGCAGTCCTTGTAACAGGAACAGAACCCATACCTCTCCCAGCTAACCTCTGCTGTGGACCAGACAAATCCCTCTGCTGAAGTGTTTGACAGTTTCTGTTCCTGTTTTTTTAGGGGAAGCCTCCTCAGAGTATCCTCCAAATCCAGTCCGTAACAGAGGCATCTACATTTATATTAGCTCGTGCCATGTGTTTCCACATTCACATGCACCATCCCCCTGTTTATTCATGAGTTTATGTTTCCATCCAGAGAAGAAAAATAAAGTTTTCCCAAGAGAGGTGGGAAGAGTTAGAGAAAAAAGAAAATCTCATGCAAGTTTAGAGCTTTCACACACTGAGTGCTGACATATCCTCCCTCTGTCTTCTTCTCACCCCCAGGCCAGTCCATCCAAATCTGGAGGACCGTGTCTTATTATTAGTAAGGGGCTCTCCTCATCAGCACAGCTGTGTGTGGGTTGTGCCCTGCCGATCCTCAGAGATGCAGTCGAGCGAACGCCTCTCCACCACCTTTTTTATCTGCGCTTCACATACAACTGGAGGCAGAACAAACGGGCGCAAAACTTGTATGCAGTGATATCATTATTTGAAAACTCCAGAAAAGCGCCAGTGAATCAGTGTGACATTTGACTCGCTGTATATTGGTAGTGCAGTTTTGGTTGGCGCATTAGATGACAAATTCTACAACACGATTCAATCCTCCCACACCTCAAGTCATCCATACAGTATTCAGAGTGTGGCGGTGTTTACCCACAGTCACGATGCAAAGCTGACACTGATGCGCAGGTCGTGCTTTTCTTTTTGTTTTTAATTATTTAATTCTAAATGCATTATTATAGCACTTTCCCAACACACCTCAGATACTGATGTCTACCTGTCATCTTTATTCAGGCGTTATTTTTACAGAAAACTTGTAAGTAATATCTTCTCTGTTATGCAACTCTGTTAGTTTCATTTAATGCTCTTTGTCGGCCCTCCATTGTAGTGGTGGAAGGGAAGAATAAGCAATTGTTCTCCGTAACTATGGTCTTATTATGAAAATCAAACTTTCAAATGGATGAGAATGGCAACAAGAAATGCGGCACACATGTGTGTGTGTGTACATATATCTATAGAAGCAAGATGTCCGGTGCTATTCTGGCAGATTCTTTTCTTCTGTCTTGGCGCCAGTAAATAATGATGAACAGCAGCACACAATGGACAAGAAGCCTGAAGGTTGTCTTATTGTGTTAGTGCATTTTCCTATCTTCACTTTTCCTTCTATCTTGAATATAGAAATCTACCCACCAAATTCGATTCACCCACATTTATTTACACTTTTCACACTGAATGGAAACACTCCTTGCCCTTTCTATCACCTCGTGTGCGTCTCCATGTTTCTCTCCAGGGGATCTGCATAACTTGAAAGTTTGTAAAAATATTAGAAGTAGAACATGTATTAAAAACTTGTCTCGAATATCTCCAGTACTATTGATCTAGACCCCTGACCCTATGTTGTATTTAATACTTTTAAGTTGGTTAATCCAACTGTTTCTCCTTATCCAGGTCTAGGGTGTGTTTAGGGATGCAACTAATGACTTAATGATTAATAAAACAAATTATACACTATTCAGAACATAAATCATACAGTCACTCAGTGGCTGTTTTTAGCAATTACCCTTTAAATTTTGCTTGTGGTTGTTTATAGGTGCTAACTATCAATAAAAACAGTAAAAATGCATGTTTTGTATTTTCAGGTCTACAGTATGTGTGTTTATTCAAATTGCTACTAGGAGTTTCCAATACCCAGCTTTATTATATTATGTTGGCAAGTTGTTGAGCTCATATTTACTTGTAGTTTAAGAAACTTCCCTCCCAATGCTCAGTCGAAGCAGGGCACCAAGTTTGCAATACACCTTCGGAAAGCCCGAGTTATTATTTTTCGTTCATCCAGTGATCCTCCAGACCTCCTGCACTGAAATCAGGAGTGAATTCGATCCACTCCACATACGCCGATCAGGCATAACATTATAACCACCTGCCTAATATTGTGTTGGTCCCCCTTATGTGCTCAAAAATGCTCTGAACCATTGGGCATGGACAAGAGGACCTCTCAGGGTTTCCTATGGGGTCTGGCACCAGGACATTGGCATTGGATCCTTTGGGTACTCTGAGTCTGGGCCTCTGTCAATCAAACTTGTTCCACTGCATCCTGCTGATGCTTGATCAGAATGGGGTCTAGGAAGTTTGGAGGTCAAATCAAACATCTTGGGCCATTGTCATGTTCCTCAAGATGTTCCTGATTGTTTGATGTTTTTGCCATGTGGTGGGGTGCATTTTGGGAGTGTGCTTGTTCTGGGACAATGTCTATTTGGGTGTTTAAGTCTCATCAACACAGATGCCAAAATCCAAGGTTTTCCAGCAGAACACCACATAATACCAATATAATCAATGTTATTCACTTGACCTGTCAGTGGTCATAATGTTGTGGCTAATCAATGTATGTCCCCAGACTGTGAGAAATTGAGTTTGTTCATGCTTTTATATAAGCACCTCAGGCAATGACGCACGTCAGGTATTGACACACTTCACTCAAGTGTCAGTGCATTCACGTTAGAGCATTCAGAGTCAGTGCATTGAAAAAAAAACATTTCACTAAGTAATCATCAGTTATATCCGTTAGCACCGAATTTGGTCATTAATTTCAGTAGACTGGGTTCATTATTTACTGCACCAAGTTGTGTTTATGATTCATTATTGGTATTGTTAGGAATTATTGTTATTTGCTGCTGGGAAGCACGAAAAACTTGAATAAAGAGTCAATAAATTCATACGTTCATACATAATCCTTGGCCTTGTCATCCCTGCTGCCTATTATTCATAATGATTTCATTCCAAGGGCAGCATGGTGGTGCAGTGGTTGCCTCACAGCAAAAAAAGTTGTTCAAACTAGCCGGCTGGAGTCTTTCTTTGTGTAGTTTGCTTGTTCTCCCTGTGCTTGTGTTGGTTTTCTTAAAGTTTTAGGCTTCAACCTCCAGCCCCCCTTTATGATCCTTGCAGAATAAAGCAGCTATAGCTAATGGATGGAAGGGTTTCTTTTCACCTTTGGCTAGTATCATCATGAAACAGGTGTCAGATTCCGTCCAGTGTGCTATTAAAATGTGTTAAAAGCATCAAATTCAACTTTGCAAACCCTGCAGGAACCGTGCTCTCCGTCTTGAGTGTTTTGCAGCAGCAGCAGCAGCAGGTGTGTGTGTTCGGTGTTTGTGATCCGGCCGTGAGGTACGAAGACAGGAGGCCTGCAACCTCTGCCACGGCCCAGATACCAGATGCTGGCGTCACGTGGCAGCAGCCAGCTGGAGGGATCAATGGCTTACATAGCAGCTGGTCAGATGGGAAGGCTTAACACAGTCCAGCAATTAACCTGCAAATGTGGCAGAGATCAGAGATGGCTCTGTTCACCGCAATTACCAGGGGGGTGTGTGTGATTCATCTCATGTGTGTTTGGAAACCAACAGTTTCAAATTAAACGGCAAAACAGTCAGACCTGCCTGATCTGTGGCTCCAGTTGACAGTTTATTTATAAAAGGTCTTAAAGTGGTTTTTAAAATGACAGTTTTCAGATTTTTACACTGCTGTGGAAAGGTGTAGGCATAAAGGCAACTCAGTTAGGTTTAAAAGAAATCAACAGCACTATCGGCAGAAGTGTTGCCTCTTTAAGGTTAATTTGCTGAAACAACTGATTCTGCCATTTCTTTGCGAGCAGCTCTCTTGGAAGCAAAAGTCCAGACCAGAAAGTGCATTTAAATTAGCCTTGTGTGGTTGGTGTAGACATTGGCTCTAGATAATGAGGACTTTTCTAATTTTGGATGTCATCATCGTTATATGGAGAACAGTTTGGGCTAATGATGGTGTTTCTTGTCACTCATCGCTGCGGCTCAAGCGGAGGCCAAAACAAAAAATCATACCATGACAGGAGCAAGTCTGGATTTAAATAGTTGTGCTACTTGTGGGCGAGTAAAAAGGTCAGAAGTGACACAAATTTTTATTTGTCGGTTTACGCCACTATGGCAAAGTTTTCTATAAAACTCAAACTAGGGCAACAGAACCTGTCAAGCTCTGACAGGACAGGTCTGTACTTTAGTTATATGATGTGTGTTTGTGTTGCTCTATAAGCTCCTCTCATTATGTAACCTATTCTGAGTTTCTTAGAGACAAATCAATCAATACTGTCTGCCATAGCGAGCCCACTGCAGGTCTCCATACCGAGGATGTGGGTGTCGCTGTGAAATGTTCATTCTCGCCCACTAATGCATGTATCAACTTGACTCATTCTTATAACAGCGCTCTCTTTATCCTTATCTGCAGTGGAAGCAAAGAGAGCTGAGAAAAGCTCGCCGCAATGCAAATGACTCAAAAAGGACCAGCGTGGATCCTGCACAGATTTCCTCTGCTCCTCCTCTGCTCTTACAAAGCTTTATGTGCATGTGTGTTCAGCATATCAATGATCACACCTCTTTTTATAAAAAAATACACTCTCTGGAGTCATGCGACGGCAAACCTGCGCTGCCACTTTTTGTTCTGCAGTGCATTTATTTAAATTGATTTTGCAGGAGAGCCAATCTGTGGACTGATAATTCAGAGTTTGGCAGCTGCATGCCCAGACAGAGAGATTTGATACATACAAATCTCATGTATTTCTTTCTTCTTATTTTTTCTGCAGCCCTACAGCTGTCAGCCTCCCCCCTGAATTATCAATCAATTCACTGCTGATAAAAAATTTATTTTGTTATTTAAGATCGCCTTTTTTTCGCCTCCCTCCTTATTGTGGAAGCAGCGAGTAAATCATTACAGGAAAGTGAGGATGGAGAGAACGAGAGAGGGGGAAAAGAAAGGTTAAGGAAAAGTCGGGGAGGGAGGGAAAAAAAAAGGGAAAGAAAGAGGTGACATTCACCAGCAGGAGAGAGGGAAAAAAATTAAAGAGAAGAATTGATGGGAGAGGGGCTGGCTGTCTCAGATGGAGAGAGGAGGCAGAGAAGGTCAAGGGGATGAGGGTCCACTGCTCTACAAATTACCGCTCAGCTAGTCATCGCCGTTTCCCGATAATTTGCAGCCCAAGGGGAGAAGGAGATCGTTAGTGATTGTAGTGGATAGATATGAGAGGGGAAATATATTGCTGTGGACTTTTCTCTGGGTTTCAGTGGCAGATCTATAAAGAGAGTGCTTATGGGAGGAAAGGGTCCAGGGTCAGAGCTGGCTGCTGATCGGCCAGATCACAGTTCAAAATACACATTTTTACTGTGTTTGCAATGAATGGTATTGAAATAAGTGACGTGTTCTTCTCTCTTAGACATCTGTTTCCGACTTTGTTTGTGACTACGCTGTCGTTTTACATATCTTTACATACATTTCACTTTTCCTTAGTTTCAAAGTTAGCTCCTCATCGCAGTTATTTCACACAGACACATATATATATAGTAAATTATGCAGAAGCTCACTCCAAATTAGGACAAGTCTCCAGATTATATCATTAGACAATATGAAAGTAATAACATTCAATATGAGAAACTGCAGCCCACAGTTACATCTGCTTTGCTGCTCTTTGTTATTTGATATTTCTTGGTGTGCACAGTTAAATAAGTGTCGATTGCTTGTTATGTCTGTACAGTCATTTGTATTGCTTCACATTGTCTCTCACTTATAGAAATGCAATAATAGATTGTTTATTGTTTGGTGAATTCAGGAACAGAAGGGATTCTTAAAGTCTTCTATTAGAAAAGCTAAACGGAGGCAGCAAAATTGGAAAAAACTTCTCCAATTTTGCAAAAACTGAATGCATGTTATGCTCATTTAAGGTGTTTTTTTTTTTTTAACTCTTTTTGGAAAATGTGCATAATGATGGTCGATGGAATCACCTTTTCTGAATAAGATCTAATGAATATTTACCTCCCATGATTCATCAGCTATTTATGCTTCTTTTGTTGTCTTGGCCTCCACACAACATGGTCAATATCAATTGACACAAAAGAATAATTACAACTTGCCCGACTTCTCTCCATTTTTCTCTCATTGATGCCCAAAGTTCTGTTTGCTTGGCAGACAGCTGGTTTTGTTTCTGACTTCTTCCACTCTGTCTAAAACCACCATCCTTCTGACAACACCGCACAGCCTAGTTTCTTTGCTCCAAAGCAAATATACACAATGCTAAATTCAAATAGTAATAAATACAAATAAAAAAAGAAAGCAAAAAACAAACCTTAATAAGAAATAAAACGCATCATCTTGATAATGCATCTAAAAACTTGCTTTAAGGAGTGATTTAGAAGAAGTCATTGTTTCTGTGAGTCTTAAGTCAATAGAATCTTCACCTTTAGATTCAAGCCTTGACTTTTAAGCAGCCAGACGGATCCACCTGAGGATCTCAGGCTGCCAGATGACTCATACTGGGTCAACATTTCTGCTATGGAGCTCGGGGTCAGACCCAGACGTGCTTGAAAATTGATCAGTAAAATCTTAAGATCTATTAAATAAGGAGCCAGAGGAGGGAAGCCAGAGCTGGGGTGATGTGATGTCGTCGTGATGTCCGCTGGAGGTGGAGATGAGAGTGACTTTTGGTTTTTCTCAGAGAGGAGGGAGCTCTAGCAGTCACGCCTAGAGAAAATAAAAGTGTGAATGACTTCTTCTTTGTTACTTTTTCTCTTTCCATAAGTATAAGAGGTGCAATGATGAACATGCAAGCCTGAAACTGGCTAAATGGGCTGTAAGTTCATCTCTACTGCATTGCACACATTGTGAGTAACAGTCCTCAGCAGCTTGCTAACAGCAAAACCAAACATTTTGACCTCAGCGTGTGGAATCCTGAGAACACAAGGTATTGGCAGTCTGTGCAGTGAAGGTGGTCGGCTCAAATCAAATCAACATCATGATCTTGGACAACCTTGCATATACGTCCAACAGCATGCAGGAAAATGAAACTCTGTGGCTCTAGTAGCACTGGAGGGGCTTTATGAATCATGTTAGCCGCTCATAAACATCATGCTTTCCTCTGTAATAAACCTTCATGGACAGATTGTCTGCACTGCTTCTCCAGAGGGGTGAGGTCTGGGTCACTTGGAGAGGAAATGCAGGACAGAAGATAGCATAAGAAGAATTTAAAGAGAATCCGAGAAGAAGAAGAATCGGAAGAAGAATCGGAAGCATTGGAAGAAGAATTTAAAAAAGAATCAGAAGAATTGGAGGAATTTGAATACGAATTTTCAGAAGAAGAGGAATCTGACGAAGAAGAAGAATCCAAAGAGTTAAAAGAAGAAGAATTCAGTGAAGAAGAATTCGAAGAAGAATAAGAATAATTCCCAACTGGCTCGTGTTCAATAAATCCATGAGAGAAAAATGCACTTTGAAAGATGTGCTTCTTTGTCTTTACTTATAGCTGAATGGCAAGAAATGTGGACTGAACAATAATGACTCAATGCAAACAACCCAGACAACCGATCAATAAAACCTCGACACTACACCCCTTACATATAACAATAATTGTCATTATATTTCCATTATGTCACTGTCTTTACATTTAGTTTCAGTTAAAACAGTCACTCAATAGACCTGACTCATAGCAGTGTTCTAGTATGTGGGTCAGCAGGTAGAGTGTCATGCATTTATTTCTATCACTTTTGATGTGTAGACATAAGTACAACACTATAAAAGCCTATCTGATAATATGTGCTTCCATTTTTAACTCGCATCATGCTCCATGACTACTTACTTTTCTCTCTACCTTCAAAACTGGCCATTTGGAACAACAATAAGCCTGCAAGCATCGTACAGATGAGCTCATTCTAAGGACAATGCTGCCTTTAGTTTAGTATTTAGTATGACTTTAGTTTTGTTTATCCGGTTACAAGATGTATGTATTTGAGATTTCTGCCTCCACTCCTAGTATCTCGATTATTCATAGGGGGGCTGCTCGGTTGTTGACACCGTCGCCTCACAGCTAGAAGATCCCCGGTTTGCGTCCCGGTTAGGACGCCTGGGATCCTTCTGTGTTGAGTTTGCATGTTCTCCCTGTGCAGCGTAGGTTTTCACCAGGTACTCCTGCTTCCTCCCACAGTCCAAAAACATGCTGAGGTTAATTGATGATTCTAAATTGTCCATAGGTGTGAATGAGAGTGTGCTTGGTTGTCTGTCTCTATGTGTAGCCCTGTGATAGACTGGCGACCTGTCCAGGGTGTCCCCTGCCTTCGCCTGAGTCGGCTGGGATAGGCTCCAGCCCCCCTGCAACCCTACAGAGGATTAAGCGGTGTATAGAGAATGGATGGATAATAGTAACATGTTTTGGCCCAGCCATCCACCCTGACCTCCTCCCTATAATCTTTGTGGCTCAATAACTACATCACCATTTTTTCCAAAATTGTCACAATTACACCATTTATCAAAGCCAGAAACTGTGAAAATATTAATTCATTCATTCATTCATTCAAAATTCATGGACAACCAAAGCTGTTTTTACAGTTTCTGTCTCTGATAAATGTGGTCCAGAGGGTTAACAGTTCATTGCATTTGTTTCAAACCAGTAATCAACATTTCGTTCAGCTATAAACCTTTAACCTTATTGATTTAAACCAACCCCTGATCTTTCACTAAACCTAGAAATGTTGTTTTTGTGCCTAAATTGAACCAACTCTCTGCCATTCCAGCATCACATTATAACACTGTTAGTTATTTAGGGACAATCCGCCTGTTTAGCGACCCACTTTCATTTTGGTTGGACAGAAATTAATATATCTAAAAGACTGTGTCACCGCAAACTCCAGCGTCAGCCATTCTGCTTTCTGATTTTGGCAAATCAGCAATAAAGCTGCATTTCCAAGTGATTTTCTCGCTTGGATCAATTTGTCATCTCAGTGCAGAAGAATCTTAGACTGACAGCTTGTCTCAGAGCAGCAGGAAGCATATAAATATATTAACACTGTTTTTCTCGCTGCATGGAGACGCTTTTTACACAACGCTGTTTACACACAATATTATCCAGTATATTCAGTTTTGTTTCTCATTAATTTTATGGCACTTTTTCTTGTTTCTTCTTAAAGCTGTCTTTAGAGATTCAACAGAAACTGCATGAACAGTTGTTAGCATCTGTGGTGAAGGTGGAGAATCTCACTCATTAAAACAGTCTGCTGAACTTGTGAGAGTTGTTGATGAGAACACTTTCTATTTCTGCATTCATAATGGAAAATGCTCTCACACTGAAAGCAAAAGTAAAGTCAAACATTTTCATCAGGTCAGAGTTTAAAGAATGACAGTAAACCTGCAGATTTAATAGAACTTTTTGAAAAAAATAATCTTTCAGGTGTTTTATTTTTGCTTCTGTCACATTTTTCTCTCACTGTGGGCTCATTTTTCACTGTAATATAAAGCCCTGCTCTCTCCTTCTTCATGGTTGTTCTGTTTCCATAGAGGTGCAGGACTTTATATCGCAATGAAAAATGAACCGCAGTGAAGAAAAATGTAGGAAAAAAACAACCAGAAACTGCTTTTAGTCGATTTATTACAGAGACCAAAAGACTTTCCACTAGTGCTTCATACAATAATGAACAATGTCAAATTTGAACTCACCACCTTGAAAAAAGGCATTTTACATCTGAAATGGTAGAAAATGTTACTTTTCATATTATCCTCGTAGTTTTATTCCTCGTACTTTCTCGAAGACGTTTCACCTCTCATCTAGGAACTGATGAAGCCTCTTGGAGGAGAGGTGAAACGTCTTGGAGAAACTCAAGCAAGTCCAGGTGCTATGATTGAAACTACGAGGATAACCATGACCTGGATGACTGAGAACCTTCACATACTTTTCATATTAAACCTGCAGTGCAAAACTTCTGTCTCCCCCTTCTGCCAGCAACAGTAATTACACAAAAACTGTTGGAAGTGTTGCTTCCCTAATCTTTCTGGTAAACACTTTGCTTCTTTTCATCTTGAGCATTAAACTTTTCTTGCATAATTCTGAGATTTTTCCTATAAAGTTCTCCCAACTCTGGCAAACTAATCATTGCTCTGTAACATAAAATGCACCAAAGTAGGATTTTCACCATAAAAAACAGATTAAAAACTTAGATAAACTGTGAAATACAGACAGATCTACCTGGCATTCCTTTGGTAAGAGCTTGAATGTTAAGGACATTCATTTTACATGTAAGAATCCTGCTCTCTAACTTTATCTTTTATGTCTTTGCCAACTCTTCCTCCATCTGTTGATAATCTTGTAGAATATTTAATACAAATCTACAATCAGCTGGTGACCAAATTGCTGCAGTCTGGTACAAAAAACACCAAAAACTGAATAGATAAAACTCAACTGCAAAGAAACTGATGCAAACCTGAGGAGACACAAGTGAGGACTTAATAGATCTGCACATCTACAGAGTTGTATTTTAAAGCAGGACGGGATTCAGTTAATAGAAAAACTTATAAATATGTAACTCTGATTCACAGAAGTGAGTTTTTTAGGATATAAATTGACAACGAAGACGGACTATTCTTGGAATTATTTCTCTGAACTTTTTCATAAAAATTCAAACAATCCCAGCGTTGTCTCCTCTTCTGTTTATGCTCTTATAACTTCTTCTCCAAACTATTACTCCGACCAGCCGAGCGTTGCTAAAATGCAATGAATTTTTGTGTCTGTTTTAGAGATGGCAGCCGTCAGAGTGAAGTGAATATTATTAAGAAAAGTTTCCAAAGAACATTTTTTACATCAGCGGGTTTGGAGATGATCAAAAAGGTTGTCTGGGAGTAAAAAACCTCTACCTGACCCGTGCTCTTGATCATATTCCTAACAAGTTTATAAAAGTGTTTTTAAAAAGTTTTGAAGCTGTCCACAGGCTCATTTCCTGCAGATTTAAAGCTACTTTAATTAAACCGCTGTTAAAGAAAACTCTTCTGTCATCTCTGTCTGCAAACGAATCTTCAATCTGCCCTGTCTGAGTTAACTTTTAGAAAAAGAATAGTTTTTTTAAAAGTTGAATGCCTTTCTGTGTGACAGCATTATGTTTGAAAAAGTCCAGTCAACGTTAGTTAAGGCTGTGAAAGACGTCAGAATGAAAACTGACAGGAAGAGCTGCCTGTTAGATCTCAAATCTGGAAATCATCAAATTCTGGTTCGGTCTCTTAAATAATTCAGTAAGTAATAAAGGGGCTCAATAACCCTATGTAGAACTGATATAGTGAAGTTTTTATAGTAAAAATGAAAATCTTGGTGTCAAAATTTAGAATAATTAAATCTCCAGCACAAATCTGAATTGACATGTCTTTTTTATGTATGTTTTACATTATTAAAGGAGAAATTTTCACGGTTTATCCTTCATTTATTACTCAGAACCAATCAGAATTGCGTTAAAGGAAACCGTTTTTGTCAAATTTTTAACTACGAAAGGCATTTTGTCTACTTTTCTTAGTTTAAAAAATAAAAAAGTAGACAAAAGGAACTTTTTTGGCCATTCAACTGGCGTCCCGCACGGCTTTATCTTAGGTCCAGTACTTTTTCAGTCTGTATATGTGATCACTATTAGAAATGTGTAAAGTGTACAGTGTAAATTTCCGGAACTATGCAGACGACACCATGCTGTATATGTCTGTAAACTCAAATGATTTCAGCTCAGTCAACGTCTTGATTGCAGGCATTTCTGATTGCATCTAGGGATGACTCCAAACTCTGATCTCTAGGGGTAATGCCACACAGATATCACGGTTTTGTACATTTTCGGACACAGGTGTCATAAAGGAAGAGCATAATTTGTGGCAGGACTAGGGGTGGGACAAAATATTGATACAGAGATATACTGTCGTCCCTCCTCGTGCGATATGAGTATCGATACGCTGGCACCAAATATCAATACTTTAATTAATATAATAAGGCGCTCTAATAAGGCGCTCTAAACCCTACCAGATTCCCTTGCCAGCTGCCATTTCCCCAGCGTCACTACTTAATGACTCCACACGGTGGCGTTTATCACATGAATGAGGGAGACTGGAGCGGAAATGAATTGGCTGAAGAAGAGTTTTTACAGGTATAATGGAGGACAGCAACGCTACCGTAAGAGACGCCCCATCCACGTTTAAGTCCAAAGTGTGGACCCATTTGGGCTTTGGCAACATTGAGGGAACAAGCAAGCTGGACAAAGACTATGCCATATGCAAGAACTGCCTCGCAAAAGTAAAGTACAGAGGCAACACCACAAACGTAACGAACTTAACCTTTTTACAGGCCTTTTGTATTTTTCTGTTATAGATATCGTGATGTATCGTTATGTGATTGTCTTGCAATATATCGATTATCGCAGTATCACTGTATCGTGATAGTAACGGTATCGTGAGCCATGTATCATGTATCGTATCGTATCGTATCGTATCGTATCGTGAGGTATCCTGTGATTCCCACCCCTAGGCAGGACACTGTAAAATTTGTAAAATTTTCTTAATCAGTAATTGGCATTATCAATTAATAATTGACTGATGATTTGGGCCACAAAGGCAGCTCTGTTACACATGCCACTGTGATAAATAAACTCAGTTTGTCTTAAACACATGATATATACATTGTCTAGATTGTCCAAATTCCTCTGGATGGAAATAACAATATTGCACATATTAACGGTGTTGAACAGATTCTTTCATGAGTAGAAATACTGACAGAGAAGTATT
>OMNN01074690.1:4752-19755 GCA_900302755.1 Chromis chromis | reverse complement strand
GCTTATATTAAAGTTGCTTCCAAGAAATACAAACAGTACAAAATATATAGATAAACATAAGTAGAAAAGTATGACCTAAAAATATAAACAAAAGTAGAAACAGTATAAGAATAAATGTAAAATGTGCTTTTAAGTATACAGTGTAAGAAATAATGTGTTATTGCTCAGAGATATGTAGTTAATGCACATTTATATGATAAATTAACCCTACATGTTAATGCTGGGCTGCACGGTGGCTCAGTGGTTAGCACCATCGCCTCACAGCTAGAACATCCCCAGTTCACGTCCCGATTAGGACGCCTGGGATCTTTCTGTGTGGAGTTTGCATGTTCTCTCTGTGCAGCGTGGGTTTTCACCAGGTTCTCCAGCTTCCTCCCACAGTCCAAAAACATGCTGAGGTTAATTGATGATTCTAAATTGTCCGTAGGTGTGAATGAGAGTGTGCTTGGTTGTTTGTCCTGTGTGTGGCCCTGCGATGGACTGGCGACCTGTCCAGGGTGTCTTTCGCCCGAGTCGGCTGGGATGGACTCCAGCCCCCCTGCAACCCTACAGAGGATTAAGCGGTGTACATGTAACCGGTGGTTACTGCACCAAGTGTAACCGGCGTGTCTGACTCTGTGTTGTGTTGAGAGAAAGACTCAGACGTCGGTCTCTTTGAAAGCAGTTTATTCATATGGCTCCTGACGAAACGGTGTAAAAACACAAAATCCTCCGGTCAGTGACCACCACTAAACATGCCCCTACACAATTCAAATGACACAGACAAATGTTTCAGTGCAAAGTAAGTGCCTCATAACGTGTTCAAGCTAGCCAATGAACTTAAAAATGTAATTAGAACAGGTTAGTCAGTGTTACACCACAACTCAAACCAAGGTTCCACATACAGACCCGGAGGCTTAAGCAGTCAGGTATTAACCAAAACAAGCACAAATAAAACAGACTTACAGTTACACAGTTTTTGTGTAATTATAACAATAACAATACATTTTATATACACACATTGCTACTGTACAGTTGACCCTGTTACATACAGATAATGGATGGATGGATGGATAACTTCAGACTTGTTCAAAACTACCAAACATTCAATCATTGTCAGGATTTTACTGTACTGTTTACTTTAACTGTACTCTGGCAAAACAATGTCCTTCGGGATGAATAAAGCTGATCTTTATCTTTATCTTTAACACACACACACACCTCCTGGGGCCCCCTGGTGGTCACACGACTTCATAAAACATAACCGGTAAAGATACAAGAGTTTCATGCATCGACGTACGACGATGGGAAAATGGTTGAATCTGATGGAAAACAGTAAAAATGTCAAATATCACTACTGTTCTTCTAAATGAAATGCTGACATTACAGAATGCATGGTTTTATACTGCAGTGGCAGGGAAATCAAAAAATGTGGTTTTAATGGAAACCAATGGCCACGAAGGCGTCCAGAGGGAGTATCAGATGAATATAATATACATATTTCATATCTTTAAACTGGCATTTAAGGGGTTAAAATCCTGACAATGATTAAATGTTTGGTAGTTTTGAACAAGTCTGAAGTTGTTTAAGTGATTTATGCAAAAAAAAAAAAGCAGAAAAAATATGAATGTATGATTTAAGAGCAGTTTTTTTGTGCGTGTACATTTTTGGCCACGAAGGTGTCCATAGGGTAGTGAAGAGGGTGAAAGGGGGCACAAGGGTTAATTTCTATCACCTATTTGGGATAATTAGGACTTGATAATTATACAAACTAAACTTTGTATTGGAATATTAGATTCGATTTTTTTTAAGTGTCTTCATGTGGGTTACAGCTTGTTGCTGTGGCTAAAATGTGCAAAATTCACAAGACAAGTATATATAAACATAAATAAGCAAGTTTCAGTCTTAAAATCTAATGAGGTTTGTGCTTTTTGTGTCTCAGCTGTTGTCAACATTTCTTTTTTTTTTTGGATTAGTGTTGTTTGCTTTTGCTGCCACTAGATGGTACAACACTGCCTGCTAATGAGGACAGCAGGTCTGAGTTAAGCAGGATGAAGGAAACCCAGAATGTGATGTACTAATGTGAAGACATGAGGTCAAAGGCGCCTCCAGTTGTTGCTCCTCTGCAGAGAGGAAACCAAGCAGATGCAGAAGGTTCATGTACAAGTGTTTGAGCATTTCTTGTATGAACTGATATATTTTCAAAACAGTGAAAAGCATCTGTTAAGAATAGAACATGTGCATTGACTTTTTGTTTTCTATCTATCTATCTATCTATCTATCTATCTATCTATCTATCTATCTATCTATCTATCTATCTATCTATCTATCTATCTATCTATCTATCTATCTATCTATCTATCTATCTATGTTCTATGTTTAAAGGATATGAACTGCCGGGTTGCCAGTTCAGTCTTTCCCGGCAGTGCGCGTGACTCACCACCACAATTAGTCTCGCCAAACTCTTTACTGGAATCCAGCAAAGCTAATCCTTGTTCTGACCAAAGCTATCAGTAGAATCAGCACCTGTAGGCCCCAGAGAAGTGGTTCTGTGCCGTGTGTTTACATTGCAGATCAGATTCTCCCTGATGCACTGGTCCCAGAGCAGTGCAGGTATGTTTATGCTGAGACAGAATGGGCCTGCAGGACGCTGAGCAGGTGGCCTCCGTCTCTGGTGGCTATGTAGTCGTGTTGATAGCGGGATCTGGACCCTCAAACCCCCAGAATCCCCACACTGAAGGGGAACACTTAGAGAAAAAGCCTTTCTGAAGTGTGTGTGTGTGTTCAGTGCCTTCACAAGACACCTATCAGAGTATGTAGAGTGGTGATACTATACGTAAATTGTTGTATTAGTTATGTATTATAGTATTTAAATCATTCGTTGGACGAAAATGCTAAATATTTGCGGGTTTTATACTAATATTTTACACTTTGACTCCATTTTGGTAGTAAATATTGCACTTTTTGCTTCACATCTTCATGTTTTTGATGGTTACAGTTGTCAATCAGCTTAAAATTAGATTAAACAAACAAGAAAAACAAAGTTGTAACCGTATTAATTCGATATTTTGCCATTTGGGATGACAGGTTCTTTTTCTTAATAACTATTCTTTGCTTTATTATTTATTTTTCCCCGATTTATCTAAAGTAAAAGATGCATCACTATCTTCTATCTACCGCTGCAACCAGACATGGCTTTCAGATTCTGGATTTGCGCGATATTTAAAAAGCAACATATTAATCCATAACGTCTTCACACATCTTCCTCATCCGTCTCTTCACAGCACAGTGGAACGTTAATATGACGAATGCAGCGTATGAATTCAAACCTCTGAGAAGACAAAGTGAACAAAGTAATGCAAGAATTGATCCAATTCACGTTTCGGCATCCAAAAACACTGCACCTACTCCATGACAGTTTATGATAGTTTGATTTAAAGGGGGGGAAAAAAAGTCAATTTTTAAATTCTGTAATATCACATAGGATACGAAAAGCTGGATACTTCATCACTCTAGTGCCTAAAGTCAATATTTCTTCCAAAATAGAAATCCATTCTCCCACCTACCCCTCCACCCCCAGTTCCCTTTGATGTACGGGTGTCTGGGTCTTACATCAGACATCAGGGTCAAAGCCTGAAAAGGCAAGTCAATTTACAGACAGACATCAGAGGGAGAGGCTTCTTCTGCACAGGTAGGGCCAAGAGAGCCAGAGCAGCAGCTCCGCAACCTCCTCATCTGTCAGATTTGAATGGAACAGACAGCTCGGACAGCTCGGCTAAAACAGGTTCATTGTCGGGTTCGTTACACACATCGATTTATGAGCCGCAGTGCAAACAGTTCAGCGCAGAGTCCCGAAGCGCAGGTTGACTAAGGTGGTGTGTCCTCCAACAGCCATAAAGGTTTGTATGTCGGCACATCAAAGCCCCCGGAGAGCATGGTCCAACAGCCAGTAAACCGCTTCATGGTATTAGCAATTTGCCCATGTGCCTTTATCTTCATGGCTCTTAAATATCACTGAGCTCATTCAGAGAGACATGAGAGGGATGACAGGAGACTCTGCTGTGAGAGTGGCTGGTTTCTAACTTGATGCAGCGTAAGGTGCGTTACACAAATAAAGCAAATCTTGTTTACATGCCTGCGGGTGGATTGGAATTTGAGTTTGACCAAAGTTAAGATTTAACTTTTCTGTTTTGATCTGCATGAGGAGTATACAAACCACTGTTAGCGGAATAAAGAAAGAAAAAGAAAAAAAAACATGTTTTACTTTGAACTGCATTGAAGTCAAATGTAATATGTGTTTTTGTATGAGGGGTTGTCAGACATCAAATAAATGCAGGAGCTGGTAATAATACTTCTTTTTTTTCAAATCAGCTTCAGTAGGATGTTTTAATCTGAACCCCACAGGAACGGAGGCTGCTTCAGAGAATTAATTGCTTTGACTGTTAAAGAATATTTAATTTCTTGACCAAAGCTAGCTGAAAACATGAAATGTGCATGCACAGAAATCGCCGAAATGTTTGGCAAGATCTCATTTCGGTGCACAGGGAAAGTCAATTACGCATCAACATATCACGTTTCTTCTTCCTGCATTCGTTCATGTTTTTGATTTGTTGCTGCACCCAAAATAAAACGGCACCAGATTCATGTCTCCTATTTAGAAAAGGCTCTGTTGCAGAATTATAATGTTTCTGAGTCATTTTTCCACACAGTCTCCATACTTGGGGGACAACAACATTCTTCTGTAGCTGACATAAAGCAAATATATATTATTACTGGCCCGCAGCCTCACTCATTTCAAAATCTGACCTATGTGTGATATAGATTAGTCTATATGAAGGAAGAGAGCAACACACTAACTTCCAAAAGGCAGGACCTCAAAGCCATAAACTCTCCCTGCAATATAATGATCTGGCAGACTCACATCAAATACAAACATGGATGAAAGACAGAAGCAAAGCACCTCCAACACAGCTCCTGTATGTGCCATTACATGCAGCAGAGTTCATTAAGCTGAGTATGTGAGGAGAGATAAAGGCCCCAGTATTGGGGGATTTCCCCCTGCTAGCAAACTGTCTGAACATGACTGCCAGTGTCTTTGAATGCTGTGCAAATGCATGGCTGAGGGCGTATTCTCATCAGGCCTCAGATCCCAGATCCTGTCGTCTTTCCACACACAGATGGAAGTTCCTTCACTTTTCTGTCTCTCTCTTTTTTTTTTTTACTAGCATGCTAGTTAAACGCTACATACAGCGATTGAAATATGCCTTTGATAGGGATGAAAAATTGATTTATGACCGTACTTTTATCATCGCTCGCTCATAGCCCACTGCCCCAAGCACTTTATCCTGTGGAGAGGTTTTTGGGGAGGAAACCACCTGCTTTGATTTATAACCCCCATGGATTGAAAGTTGTAGTGTGGACTGAAGTGTATGAAATCCCTGACATCTCTTCTAGGTTCAGTCACACTGCTGAGCTCTGGGTAGTCCAGACCTGATGGTCTAAATTATAAGTTAGGCTTGAATAAGGACTTATGAAAAAATAATCTACAACAGAGACAACTGGTAAGAATTAAAGACAGCATATTCCACAGTAAGGTGGCAAATGGTACAACGTGGTGAACATTAGGACTGATTAAAGACGCTCAACTAGATTACACAAAAGTCTGCCACTCTATTAGACCAGATTATTACGACTACTGATGTTGTTATCATTGTCATTATTACTATCTTCATGTTTACACCCTACTAATTACAAAGGTCATGTTGTTATTGTTCATTTTTGCCCACCATTTCTTAGTAAGATAACCCTCAAATAGGTTGCATAATGTAAATAAAAAGGCTTTATGGTTTGCTTTGTCTTTGTTTAGTCAACAGTTTGCAACACCGAGCTACAGATGGGACTTCCTCCAGTGAAGCACACTGGCAATAACCCGACTGGGGCTTCCGATACTCTGGGATCTGCATTGGAAATGCAGTTTGTCTCCTAGGGCTACAGGCCCTCCTCCATTGTTTCACGGCTATCTTGACACCCACTCACCAGAATGGAGGCATGCCGCAATGAACCCTGGGATCTGTGATCCTGCCACCGATAGGCACAGCAGTGCCACAGATTCCATTAAGCTCCAAATTAAAGCAGGCACATCAAAGGGCCTGTGAGGAGGCAGCATGGAGATGTGACAGGGAGAGGGGGAACGAAAATGAGTGAGGGGAGAAAAAAGAAAAAAAAAGAAGCCTCATTTACGCAATCCCCGAACGTGACAGAGCCTAATCCAAATCAATATCTGTGAGTGGTGGAGTGTTGTTACAATGCTAGTGTGGAACATATTAGCGGAAGATGAAAGCATCGAAGTGGTTAGCTAGATGAAATTATGTCTTTTATATCATGAGAAATAATTGGAAAAATCTGGGAGAGCTGGCATACACTTTTGCTAACATGCAAATGTTCTCATATGGGAACTGGAGGCAGAAGCTTTCTTTGGCCCAAGAGACATTTTACACTCCAATACCTGACAGACAGCCATATGAAGACTTTCCCACTGTATCCGTCAACATATACAAACACTATGTGTAATAACATCAGTGAAATCACACACCCACACAGTTGTTGACAGCTGGCGGAAACATTTATGCAGTGTTATTAGTATTGTCTAGGACCTATAATGTACACTCAACAGCATTTACTGTACATGTTTAGCATCTCAGAAGCATTCTCTTTTTTTCAGTCCATATTTTGAGAAGCTTTATCTGTGTCCTCGATGCAGAGGGCAGCATAAGGGGGAGCCCATTGGGATTATATTGTCTCAATAGATAATCTCTATTTATTTTTCTGTCCAGGGTGGAAAATTTGCAACAAATCCCTCGGGTTCCTTTAAGTTTTTTATCACTTAGAGATTCTCCGCGAGATGTTACTTGTGATTGGGGAATGGGAAGGACTCTACGTGATACCGTCCGCATAATTCCCAAGGCATGTCCAAGACCCACAGAGCCTCGGAGCTCACCCGGAGCATCTCTCTGTATGGTTTCGAGAAGCAGAGGAAAGGTGAGGAGGGGTATTGGACAGCAGTGGTGGGGGTGGTGTTTGTGGCCCTTCAGCAGTCTGCCTGATTACATCGCCACACAAGCGTGCCTTCAAAGCCTTCCCCTCCCCACCGCCCAGTTTGACCAGATAAGGGCCCCCTCACGCTGTGGTTCAGCTAGGGGACAGGAAGACACACGAAGGGGTCAACGGTAGTGCCATCTGGTCCTCATGTACAACAAATACTACATGTCTACATCAACAAACTGCCTTACTGTCCCAACACGTTCCCTGCCCTGCATATGGACGGGCTCTTCAGACTGCAGCTTTGATCGCTCAGTAGGGTTTATATTGTGGCCTATACTGTGTAATACAACCAGGATGTTTACTTGACTGCTCATAAAAGTTTCATAAGGACACTGTTGATTGAGTCAATAAGTTTTTTTACTTTAGACGAGTAACGGAGGCCGGCTCTTGTGCAGCAGAGTGGCGCGTACATTGTTAACAAGCTGTATTAAGGGCAGGCTGATATGGGTCAGCTCCCCGTGACATCACATTCCTTTGCAGCGAGCGCCGCGATAGTGATTGACGGCGGGCGCAACACACAAGACGTTTCGTTCACGGAGTGAAGGACACACTGGAATACAACTTAATCTGCAACTAACAATTCTAAAAATGGAGGGTGGTGTATCATTTGCCCCGTGGCATTTTTTTTGGATAAGCATGCCAACCGCGACCCCACACCGCCATCCGCGCCGCCATCGCTCCTGACTGGTTTTGCAACCTTCGAGCCGACACATCAAGCAAGCATCATCAGCTGTCACAGAGGCCATATCGTGTTGCACACAGGCAGCCGGGCCAGTGCCTCCAGGTTTATTGCTCACTAAGGTGGCTTTTACAACAGCTTTTCATCTTTTTCTTTCTTTTATACCTCCTTCATATGTCTGTCTATCGGCCTTTTCTTTCTTCTCTCGCTTGCATTCCTTGTGTCGTGAACAGGACGCTCGCTCCCGGTGCTAACACATTATCAAGCCAATCGGGAGATAATGACTATCATCTGGATCTATGTTTAATTAAGTAGTTTCCAGTACGTTCTAACAACACCCTTCTATTTCCCCCCCTATCCTCAGTCTGCCACCGCAAAACTATTCTCTCATGACTTCACCTGAAAAGGTGTTTTCCACTGTTCGGTAGGTAAGACCTGAGGGAGTCTGCCTCTCAACAGCCAGGGCCCCCCACAATCACAGATCGTTCTAAAAACTTCAATTACATCTGTGGTTCCAGCCATTTGATGAATGAATGGTTTACTTGCCAAGACAACAAAGGAGGTAGCTGGATACAGTCACCACGCTGGGTAATAAAACCGTGGAATATCAAAGTGTTTAGTCAGTTTAAAGACAAGCATGAACTCCAGCGTACGGTATGAGCTGTTCCCCAAGCATGAATCTCTGCAGTGAGTGAAACTGCCGTGTGGGGACTTGAAACGGAGCCAATGAAAACAGAACCAGCTTTGCATAAAGGAGAAAAGTTACACAATAGAGCCCGTAATACCTGGTCAAACAAACCTGTGACTGATGCTTTTCAGACAATGGAATAGTTGAAGAGCGAATGGGATCATGGGACTGTGACTACAGTCATTTTTCTGGGAGAGGCCAAGATACAGTGAGTGCTTCACCCAGTGGTAATTATGTTTTGTTTGGAAAACCCTGATTTATATTACAACTAATGGGAAACAAATTGCCTGAGCATGTCGTCTCCTCAAACTCAGGGATTCCCTAATCCAAATCCACAACCAACAAAAAGAGACAGACAGCTTTAGACTTCATAACTTCTTGTGTTTGGTTTGGCAGGGAGGGATAATGACAAGGAAGATACTGGGCCTGTCTCCTGGCATGGGCATGGGAACCCCCAAAAATGAACAAGACACATCATAATCCAAGACACCACAAGGAGAGGAGATGAAGAAACTCTACACAGGGCCAAACATATGGTTGCAAGGGAGACCGAGAAAACTAGAGAAAGAAAATCTTTGAGAAAAGGCTGATAGACCACATACAGACAAAGTAGAACAATGAGGCTCTTTCATTTGGGTTCGATGATGAAGGGAAGATGAGAGGGAAGAAGATAGATGAGGGTGAAGTGTCAGCGCAGCTTCCACAGACAGTATGAATGAAATCCTGGACGACTGAATCAAAGTCAGGCATAAACTTTTACAGGCAATGTTTCTACAATCTTGCAAATCTTTGGATGTGGTCAACATATGGCGGATGTAGAGTACGATGTGGGATTGATGACGAAATTACAAGTCTGCGTGTGCGACTCCGTACGATCGCGCACACATGCATGAGTGTGTGCACGCGTATAGAGAAAGGGTGGGGCATTGAACAGAGGTCCCTCTAGCCCAGACTTGAAAAGGCATTCTTTCATCATTGCTAATCTCCCAAACATAAACATGAGAGCATCCACACAGTCTCTCTCTCAGGGCCAAAGGGGTGACCCTCCCATGACTGGAGACGAGGGACTGCACGAGCTCAGGACGGTGCGTGCTTCGGGCCGTCGGCCTATTTGGGAGAACAGCATCGAATGCATCAATCGGCATGTCGGTTTTATAGCTTGCGAACAGATTTTGGGAACATTTGAGGGCCGTGTGAGAGAGAGAGTGTGTGGTTCTGTGCTGCTGGGCAGATCAGGCTCCACACCAGGGCGCGACTTGGCATGTAAGCCAGTTTCAATTAGCTGTTTTTTTTTCCCACAACAACCCCGTGGAACACAATTGCGTGTGATTTCAACATGGAAAAATGATGTCAAAAGCATGTAATTCTCAGATACGCGGACAAAGAGAGATCTGGTATCTGTGTCTGGCAATCGAGAAACTGTATTCCGAGAAGCAAATCGGTCACCGAGCCCAACCGAGTGTCACCGGGGGAGTGGCTGTCGGGCTTATGGTGAACTGGGAAGGTTTGGGATGTGAACCAGCACAAGGTGGTACAGGGTGTGCTGCTCCCCGTAATAGGGACACTTATTTCTCAGGCCTGTATGGCTGGCATGAAATAAGCTCAGCTCACATGACTCACGTCTCTGTACACACACACACACACACACACACATACATCCGAGCTTGTATGCCGCACCATTCCCTGTGTACATGCCAAAGCTGTTTTTGCAGAGCATTTAAGAGATAAGGCCAGTGAGTTAATGCAGACGTACTGCCATAATCCAGTTTTCCCCCCCTTCTGACTCTCATCCCCCCCTCTCTGCTCTCCTCTAACAGCTTCTTTGCGCTTCAGCTGCATATCTGTGACAGATTAGGGCAGATCACCAAGGATTACCTCCACCAGACACAGCCTCTACACGCTGACCATAGACACCCCCACAACTATCCCCACAGGGAGCGGGTGAGAGGCAGGGAGCCGGGATGAGCTTTAATATTCACTTGCTTAATTTATTGATCATGCGCTTGGAGGGCTCAGCGTGTGCAAGAACGAAGAAGATCTCCGAGGATGATCGTATTTGTTTTCGTTGCAAGTCTAAAGACTCCTCGTATTCTGTGAGGAGTTAATGTATTGCTGGGAGGGCGCATGATGCCCGGGTACCTGTCGTTCCTCTGGGATTCTGCTGCAGAGTGAATATATAGGTCAGACCTCGTTTGTGTTATTTGCCTTTGATTGCTGGATAAAAAAAGGTGTCTACAGTCCCTGTTACTTGCTAATGATCACCCTTTACCAAAAACACGAGGAGCGCTTAGTTCTTAAAGCCAAATATCTGACAGAGAAATCATTACTTTATTTTCTTTGTTCCAGACTCAACAACTTCATTTTTTTTTGTGTGTGCGACGTACATCTCAGCAGCATCCAGTGGTGCGTTCGGGTACTGCACGCTGGGAGGGGAGAGGACAGAGCATGCAGTGACGGGGGGGTTTATCTTGTGGATTTGATGTGAGTGTGAGATAAAATAAAACTGATATCTTAACACTTTTAAATGTGTTGCTTTTGGGCATTTGAAGGGAAACTTTTTAAATATGAAATGCATTCGAAATGAGGGAAACTTTCTGCCCAACTTTCCAGAGTTGTTCACTGTTCCAGTCCTGAGAGAATATTTTACCCATTTCCATTAGAAGAGAGCCTGAATAAATTAGTATCACCCTTTATCCTCCTTCGTCTAATCACAGCGCTACATGGACATCAGCGATCTTGTTTGTGATCAATAATATATGGACTTATTTAATATGTATATATGTGTATAACATGTATAGATTAAACACAGCTCTATTTTTTACATTTTTATAACAGGATTTTATTCAAGTTCTTTCTAACCTCAGAATACCTTTTTATATGTCACTGAATTGAACCAAGCAGATCAAAGGGAATATTTCAGTTATAACATTACGGAGGGGTAAATTATTTTATGGGCAAAGTCAGATTTTGATTACAAGCACCGCTAATCATCAAAGATTGATGTTTAACAACTAGTTTTTTAAAAAATGCTTAAAATGCAAATGAGTAAATACTAATAATTTTGCCTTTTTCTGACTCTTTAATCTGCATATGCATGCTCGGAAACACAAAGGTCTGTGTGTGTGCGTGAACGTGTGTATGTGTGTGTGAGAGCAGGTGTGTGTGAGATGGGCTGATAGGGGAGGGGGACCATGGGGGGACCAAGACTCCACCTGGACTCAGAACAAGCGGGAGACCAACTGGGGACGCGGACGCTACACAACACACACTACAAAGGGCTGGCGGGGCGAGGTGCACGAACGCCATAACACAGCCAAAGTCCCATTGTTCTATCCCTGTTTCATCTCTCCTCCTTCTCTCCAAATATTTGGAGGAACGCTCTGAATAACATACTGGTACTGAGAATATTGCTCTCTGTATATTGTTGAAAGGAACTTAGGCAGTCGGAGTTTTTCGCTCTTCAAAGACGGTTGCTTTGTTTTGTTTGGGTTTTGTTTGCTCCTGTATTTGAATTGTGTACCGTGATTTCGTGGATATCTCATTGTTCCAGGATTTGAGATTGTTGGACAGAGAAGCACCCACTGGCTCATTTATTTTCATTGCATCATGTGACTCATTGTAATTGCAACACACTGGGGGAGGGGGCAGGCCTGAAATGATGCAAAAAATAACAACTAGCTCCTGTTTCCCACTGCCACTACTGGGGAGCTGTTTGTGAGAAGTTTTATTCTCCTTCATCATTAGAGTTTCAACGAGACCGTTCCCATATAGACTTCCAGGGTGCTCATTTCCATACCCAAGCCAATGGGAAGTCAGTGATTAAAAATACAAGACCACAGCTTTGCATCGGAGTTCAAAAACACAGAGCTGAAAGTGTGGAGCTGAACTATTAATCATGTGATCAATGGGGGATGAGCATGAATCTTGACGACGCGGGGTTACAGCATCGTCTCGTAGGGTTGTTTGATGGCCCTTTCTTAGGGACCCCAACATTGATTGGGCCCTGAGGGTACCCTGCGGCGCTGCCCTGTCGCTAGGGCCTGACTGACAGCTCTAATGAAGCCTGCCATCGTCGGGCAAGGGACCACTCAAGAGCAGGCACCAAACTTCAATCGGCCCGTGTGACGTCCAAAGAGTTTTGATTTCTCAGCAGTGGTGAGGGGGTAAAAAGAAGACCCCTGTGGGAGACAGGCAGCCCCAGCCTTGCCTTTGAATATTTCTCCGTTTACCGCATGTCAGTTCTTGGTGTTGGAGACGAACAGAAGAGACGTAGGGGGGGTGGCTGTGGTAAATTTTTCATAAGCGAAACGAGAAGAAAAAAAAAAAAAGGAGAAGGGGCCCACAGTCCCATGAGATTAGGTCTGGATGTTGCCATATGAATGCAGACTCTCTGTCACTCTGTATGGATGTCACCGCGGCGCTTTATAATCACAGTTGTTTTCCGAACAAAGTTTTGCTGATGCAGTGGTGTGTTTTTCTCAGTGAGACAAAAACATGTCAGGTAACTTTTCTTCATAGTTTAGTAAGGATGGACAGAGAAGTTTCAACTCTCTCTCTCTCTCTCATGCAAACACATCCCTTCTCTCTGTGATGGAGGGATGTTGAAGAGCTGCAGAACCTCAGAAGGCTCATCCTCACTTTGTTCTATTATTCACCATCTCTGGCTTCAGAACTCTCTAGGATCTCCATGGGGTTACACTCTCTATCCTGATGGAAAGACTCCTGCGCCGCTGAGAGCCTGTTTACTCTCCGGCCTCGGCCCCGGCGTTCCGCTGGAGTATACAACCGGTCCCTTCGCTGCCATGCTCGCATCAGAGCCATCAAAAATAAATCAAAAACAGAGTGGTGCGAGCCATTTGTTAAGCTCATGTTCGCTGGCACTTTTCGAAACCACTCGCTGAATCAAAAGGCGTCATTTTTCAGATTGGCAGCCCACTTAAATTTCCCAGCGACGATGACATCCTGGCAGACGTCACCGAAACAATTCACTCCGCCGTACAATGTCCTCCTTTTGTTCTCCTCATTCAGCGGGAATCTTTACATCTTCGCCCACTATGATACCATATGATCCCCTCTCCGAATGCTCATTTGTACCAGCATAAATAGTTATTTGAAAGATAAAAGCAAACATGTTTGTTTTTTGTTTGTGTTTTTTCCTCTTTTCAACTCCCCAAAGGCATTTATGAGCACTTTGGTAATAAGGACCAGAGAAGGATTTAGCTGGAGAAGAGGAGCAGAGGATGCTTTGATGTACTCTTAGATTAAGTGAAGTCTACAGCGATGTCTACAAAAATACATGCAGTGTATACACTGAGCTCAGCTAGACAGATTCCTCTCTGCTGGCCCTTCCTCTCTGGTCCCAAACCACCGCAGCATGAAAGACAGTCTGTATGCTCCGTGGTAGCAGGAGACTTGTATGGACCTTGTCGACAGCTTCAGATGAACCATTCCCCAAAGTAACACAAACTGGGGAGATTTCTTTTTTCTTCGCTAACTTGTTTTTTTCCCCCCCAACCCAGAAATTTCCCCCAACAAAAAAAAAAGCTAAACTTTTAAAAGCCTGGGTTCAGAGTTGCTTTGATTTTTGATATATTGCTCAGCTTAAAAGAGATTCAGCAACTAGGCAATGCTCAGAAGACGAGCGCTGCCCGAGCAACTGAACGCAGTGCCAGTGTTTGAGTCAGGGAAGGGAGTGGAAAAGACAGAGAGAATGATTCTGTAACCTGTTATGAAAAAGTCAGCATCTTTAATTTTAGATATTATCTCAAAGTTTAAACACTGGATTCAGAGTGATGAGCCAGCCAGCCAGAGGCAACAAGCTGTCTAAATCCTAACGTTTTCATTTTTATGTATTCTAATCACTTGCAAACTAGTTAGTAAGCAGAAAGCGAAAAGAATCGGCCAGTGGGTTTTGGCGAGGATCCGTGATTCCCAGTAATAATATACAGTAAGCTGGTTTACAAATCAGCAAGCAGACATTTTTCTAAAGAAAACATTCCTTGGCACAGTGTGACTGCTATGATTCCCTCCACTGTATGCTGTGCAATTTGTATTTGCTAAGGGTGTTAATGAAAGGTTGCATGAATAATTTAACATAAACAAAGCATGTGATTCCAAATTAGCTGCAGCTCTGCAAACACATGAAGCCTCACCGCGGTATGCGCTGATGTTACGGTGATCTGATGCTGACCTCTGCTGGCCGGATCTGCTGCTCAGTGCAGGATCAGGAACAGTAATCTCAAGCAGAACCACATGCTTGTCTTATCTACCTATAAACTGTTTACTTTATTTTTGACTTTATTTCACCTATAATAACAATTTAACCTTTATTTATCCCCTTACGGAAATTCAACTTCTGCATTTAACCCATCCTACTATACCAGGGATGGGCAACTCAGGTCCTTGAGGGCCACTATCCTGCATGTTTTAGATGCTTCCCTCTTCCAACACACCTGATTTAAATGATCAGCTCATCATCCAGCTCTGCAGAAGCCTGATAACGATCCTGATCATTTGAATCAGGTGTGTTGGAAGAGGGAAGCATCTAAAACATGTA
>OMNN01074681.1:2655-20542 GCA_900302755.1 Chromis chromis | reverse complement strand
AGTGCGTCATCTGCGACACGTTTGGGCTAGCGCACTTTGGAATATGGTGTCATTACGGTAATCTTAAGGTAATTTCATCCAGCGGATTCGAATGAATTTGCGCTTTACAGCCAATATAGTGTCATTACGGTAATTTCATTCGGATACGGTAATTTCATTCGGATATGAACGTCGTTGCGCTTTACAGCCAATATAGTGTCATTACGGTAATTTAATTCGGATACGGTAATTTAATTCGGATACGAACGTCGTTGCGCTTTACAATACGGTAATTTCATTCGGATACGAACGTCGTTGCGCTTTACAGCCAGTATAGTGTCATTACGGTAATTTCATTCGGATACGGTAATTTCATTCGGATACGAACGTCGTTGCGCTTTACAGCCAATATAGTGTCATTACGGTAATTTAATTCGGATATGAATTAAATTACCGTAATGACACTATATCGACTGTAAAGCGCAACGTCATTTTAAAGTAAAGCAGTAAATCGTAAATAACTGCCAGTTTCTTCTGTAAAAATGGGCACCAGAACTCACAGGACATTTTCTGACCCTTTTGTGGTCAAAATAGGAAAAAAAGACCAGGTGGACATTTTGAGGCTCAGGTCTTAAAAGGTTAAATAAACAACTAAACACTTGTGTGCAGCTATTTTTGTAGTTTTCATGCTTCGTTTTGCTCCAAATGTAAAAAAGATATTCAGTTTTTAAAGGTACTCGTCCATACTTTGAGTTTGTCGCATTTATTTCTGCTGCAGTGTTGACAACATGGTTTATCTCATCTAATCAAAGAACATTTACCAAAGAGAATCGAGATATTATGCAAGATAAAGGAGGAAGCAAAGAGAAAGTTCATGAGGACAGAGGAGCTGGAGAAACAGTCGGGTGAGTAATAGCAGCATCTTTACTTTCACTTTCTCAGAAACCACAAGCATTTACAAACGCTTTTAAAAAACAGTCACACCAACATTCCCAACATTCCACCATCTGGTCCTCCGAACAGGAAGTGACACACACACACACACTCTCCTGTGTGTGTGTGTGTGTGTGTCTCTGTGGGGAACCTGGACTGTTCCTGCTTCTAATTATCGAGCGGCTCAGCGAGTCTTCGACACTTTAAAGCTTCACAAACTCTATTTTGGTGCATCAATAAAAACTCCAATAACCGATAATTATCAGCTTTAAACGAACCTTCAGATTAAAGCACCGGAGCAAGACGGAGCCGTGAAGCCTTTACTGGGTTCCTACTGTGCTGTTTAAGTAAGTTCATAGATCAGTAATGTGCAAATACACCTAGCTATACGCTGAGTAACAGGAAAAACACCAAGAATTTCACGGTTCAGCTTCTTAAATTGTGCAGTAAAGTGGATTTTATTCTAGATTTTATCATGTTGGTCAAACTAAACCGCCATTTTCTGATATTTACTGTAATAAATGGAGGATTTAAATCAACAGATGGATCAATCCTGCATCTTTTTCATTCAGCACAAGACGTCAAACTTCCTCACTTTGATTTAAATCCATTGGATCAAAGACTAGAAATCCCACCAGCATTTAAAGCCACACTTTGGTCGCTACCCAACATGCATTGCGGCTCCACAGCCTGTCTGCCTGAGGACTAAACCATAGATCCTCTCAGCTGCTATCCTGAGGACAGAAAACGAACCAAGTTACCAGAAACACTTTGATGCTGCATTCAAGGTCTTCCGTCTTAGACTCTAAATAAGCGTTGCGTTTAGCAGCTGCTCCGTTTTCACACTCTCCAGGCCATCTTCAGTGTGCGGCCTTCGGCTTCCGTGAGCCGCCTGGCGTTAGCAGTAATATCTTGTTGAAGATCCGCAAAAGTCAATTGAGCCAAAATGGCCAATCGGCAAAACGCCGTGGGGCGCCACGGGCGAACCGGGATTCCTTTGCGACAGGATACCGCCATGTGGCTGTCCTCAGGTCTGGACTTTGATCACACCTGTGAAGTTTCAGGCCATTTGGAGCATGTACAGGCCAGTTATACAGCACTTCCTGTTTGTTTCATGGTGAAATGACACAAATGATAAATTCAAAATGGCGGACTTCCTGTTGAATTGTGGGTAAGGGTTCTTGAGGCTTTTTTGTGCGTCTTGTCGTGATACATATGTGTACCGAATTTCATAGCTCTAGGTGAAACGTACTTTGGGGGCCGAATTTTAAAAGTTTCTAGGGGGCACAATTGAGCCAAAATGGCTAATTGGCAAAACGCCATGGGGCGCCACGGGTGAACCGGGTTTCCTTTGCGGAAGATTTTAATAACTTTTTGTCACCACCACCTGTAGTATATGTGGACCAAATTTGAGACCTGTAGGAGGAGTTCGCTCTGGAAAAGTGCAAATTTCTGACCATAAATTCAAAATGGCCGACTTCCTGGTGCATTTTGGGTAAAGGGTTGATTAGGCAATTTTGTTCATCTTGTCGTGATACATATGTGTACGGAATTTCGTAGCTGTACATGAAACTATTTCTATTAACTCCACTAAAGTGCTATTTTCTAGGGGGCGCTATTGAGCGGAGTCAGTGGAGGAGACATATCTTCACCTTCACTACTTTAGAGTCACTGAACTGCTGCTCTAACTTTAAAGTTGCAATTTAGGAGGCAGCAGACCTCCACGCCGCCCTGACTACCACTGACCTGAGAGTAAGATAGTATTTTTACTTGAAATTAGGTTTTAAAAGGTGAGGGTTAGATTCTGATTTTGAATAGGCACAGTTGAGACAGTGTTCTACGGAGAGTGCTGGATGATGTTGCTAGGCTAGTGAGTGTTTCAGTGTTAAGGCTGGTTCATGGATGCAGATTTGAACATACATCTTGCTTACTTACATGCTTACTGTGCAGACATGTGAAGAGGAGTCTGCGTTTGGACCCTCAAAGAATCCATAAACCGACCTTCAGTCAGCCATAAAAGTGTTTAGTTAGTCCAGTTTAATCTTTAGGGGTTTCTGAAGGTTTGTGTAGCATGTTTTGCAGCCACAGATGAAATAAAAACCATGAAAGAAGTTCATAGCATCTCCTAATATCTGTACAGCCAGGTGGCTGTCACAGATGATGAACTCAAAAGGCAGTTTTAGAAATGTTAACTGTCAGAGAAAATTACTCTGAGCCTGCGACTGACAGATAAGATACACTAGATTTGATGTATTTCATGGTTCACAGAAAGGAATGAGGCTTCATTGTTAAAAAAAAAAAAAAACTTCTTGGATTAATGTTATTTTAGGCAAACCTCACCAAAAAGATGATTGTCAAAGAGTTTATCCTCTAAAAGTCGACTGTATCCACTACACCGAAAGCACCCCACAGCCCATCTTTATTTCTGGGGATTTAGCATGAAGCTTAACCCCAAACACAGAGGGCGGATAATATGAAAATTTTTAGCTATTTGATAAAACATGCAACATCACATGCCATCTGACTGGCATTGTTCACCCCTTTTGAACCAAAAATCAAACTAAAGTTAGACTAAACTTCAAAATTTCCTAAAATAACATTAACACTTGAGCTGCCACCAGGACAGTGACATATTTTTTTCTGCTTTGAGGAAATGTTTGTGGAACTCATTTTCCAGTTTTCAGAAAATTGAGGGACACTCTTATTCACATGTATCCATGTGGCATCTTTGTAGAGTCACTGCAGCATCAAGAAAACAGACTTTTTCTTGTCACTTCCATTGAATTTGCTGGGACAAAAACAGTCCTTAGATGAATTACGACACATCACTGTAGGGAAGCATTTGATCCAAATTAGAAGATATAAAAGGCGACAATTCGGCCCTTTAGCAAAGATGACAGGTTCATTCATCTCGGGTGCCGATGCGTCTGCTGAAAGCTGAAAGCAAAAAGCTAAAATTGAGACCCGGTCACAGCAAAAGACAATGAAAGCGACTGTCAGCTGTAACTGTGCGATGGACCCTGAGGATTAAATAATAACTCAGACCGATTGATAAGCATGCAAATTATGTCCAAATGAGGAAACATAAGAAAGAAGCGATACTAAATACTGGGCAAAGATAAAAGACTTGTCACATCAAAAGAAAAATAGATCCATTTGTCCTGGAACAGAGCAAATTGACAAAACAAATACAAAAAGAGACAAAAAAAAAAGCTACAATTTCAGACGCTTAGCTGTGGCCTTGACTTTGACTGATGTGGCAGAAAAAGTGGCACCTCACAGACATCACAGGTAATAATATTAATGGGGTTGAGACTGAAAGTGAGAGACAATAACTGGATAAACTATTGGATCTAAAGTAGATATGATGAGTGCAAGTAAAGAAGGACATTTTGAGTTTGCACAAGTAATTCCATTCATTTTAGATAAACCAGACAGTGGCTCTATTCATGGTGTGTTCAAGTTTTCTGATTTATTCATACTGTGAAATGTCTTTGATAATCAGCTATGAAACCAGGTAGTTTGCAGTACTTAATTTAGTTAACAGTAGTGAACTTATCTGGTCTGCTGCAGGACAGGTTGTGGCATCAATTATCACCATTAGATTTGGGTCAAGGGTTGCAGTAATAAATCTGAATTTAAGCTAAATGCTCTTTAGCATCACTTGCCGTATTCCACTTTTTCACAGTGTGACAGCCACAGTGGACTGAAAAAATTGTACATTTGGAATCGAGAGCTTTAGCTGAAGTTACTGCAGAGACTGATGCGCTGATTTCCAGGCAGTCAAACCTAACAGGACATGGTGGGTGCCCGCAGGCCGAATCCAGCAACAAGTGTACATTTCGAATCCTATCAGCATAAAAACCCTCTCCAGGGAGGAGCTAGTCTGCCTCGGGTAAGGATCAGGAAAGATGCTGATATAGACACACTGAATATTTTTATACATACAAATGTTTAAAAACTGCTCTCACCTTGACAGAGGAATAAAGACGTGAAACCTTAGCATCACGTCCCCATTGAAGTCTTTCCATGCATGCTGCGACAGTATTCTGCGCTCACTATGTACAGCATTTACGTATGTGGTTAGTAAACGTCCATGCAGGCACCAAACATGGTTGAATCATGGACACCTGACATATAAGGCCTGTAGCAACCAATAACATAATACCTGCCAATAATTAAATAATTTTGGCCATTTTAAATGTAATAAAGCCAATAACGTAATAACTTGCCAATAATGTAATAAAGTTTTTGAGCCAATAACGTACATAATACTCACATTTGTAAATGGGTGTTCATGTTCTATGTTGTATATTGGAGTTAAGTGCCATTATAGAGCCAGTCCAGTTATTTAAATACAGTTTTAAGTGAGGACTGAATTGTGTTTCCTTGAGAAATGTTTGAGTTTTAATGAACGTTTTCCAAGAAAAAAATGTGGTAAATTCATTTGACAATGCAACATCCAACAGAGACATTGACATGGAATTGTAAATTTACATATCTAAGCAAATAAACAATATTCTAAATAAAGATTTTGTACAACAAATAATTCTCAAGTTGACTCTTACAACCATAATTAAGGAGAGTGGGAGCTACATGCGAAGTATCCTTGATGAATATGACGACTATGCCATCAACTAGACCTACTTTTGATGAGCAACCTGCAAAAAAACTGCAAAAATCATTTTTTATTTCCAAGAAATGCAGTCCTATTGATGTATTATTACATTATCAGCTGCAGTTATTACATTTTCAAAGGATTTAAAAAAAAAATGCTAGGCCATTAACGTAATAACCAGCCAATAACGTAATAACTTACATTACTGGCAAAATGTTATTACGTTATTGGCCGTTATTATATGTTACTGGTTGCTACAAGGTCCCTCTTTTACCTCCATCCCACTGATGAGTCACCACCTTCAGCCTCCCACTGACGCTGTTGTTGTTGTGGACAATGAGAGCATGCATTAGTAAACATTAAAGCAACACTGGTCCCTAATGACTGACACCGATGTCCAGGAGATTGACTGAAGCTTTTAGCAGAGCTTCTGTGTTGGCGGGAAGCACATGAACCCTGAAAGGTACAAAAAAATCTGAAGGTTGTGTATTTTCTAAAGGATCATTATTGGTCAGTGATTACCATCAGTGAACTAAAGAGTATAGTAACATCATGTTGCACGTTTTAGCCCGTTAACTCCACATAATGATTACTTATCATTATTATGACACATTTTTACAAAGGATATTTCAATATTTTAAAGTCACACTTGTCCACAAGATTTAACCACAAAGCTTTTATTTGCCTCTTTAAAAACGTTAAAAATTAGATGTGAACATTTACACAAACAAGCTCAATGTTTTCCATTATCCCCAGTAGCTTTTATTAAATGTCAAACAGGAGGAAACAATTTGCGGGGGACTGTTATCAGCAGCAGAATAATCCCTATTTGGTGATATCGGGATTATTTGTGGCAGCAGGACGTGACTCACTGATATGTTTTGAATCATTTTTGGACAATAATTGAGCTGTACTGGAAATAATATAAGCAGTATCAAAGTTAAATCAAGCTAAATTCATTGTTGGTGTGTGTTTCGATAAAATGTACTATGAAGGAAAAAAAGGAAATCACCTGCTTTAATCTTACGAGGCTCCAAGCTTGCACACATGTATTAATGCAAAATTGTATAACTGGATAGCTCCCTTAAAAAGTAGCAGTTATTTACCTTATGTGTGTGTGTGTGTGTCTGCTTATATATCCATGTTGTGTCTTTTGCCTTCAATTACTCCCTCCCTATGATTTCTTCAGTCTCCAGCAGTTTTTTGTTATCCCGTCTTACCCACTGTAAGTTCATTCAAAATTCACTTTGTGTTGCCTCTTCCTGTCTCCTCGTTCTGCACTGGGTCCTTCCAAGAACATTACATACTATGACAATTAGAACTGCTGCTGTGAAAATGGCCCACGACAGCCCAACAAAGCCTGAGGTCTCTTGGAAAAAGAAAAAAGCACATATGTGAAGGTTGGTGTAGGTGGATAATGCTGTGCTCAAACTCATCCTGAACCATCCTATTCAGGTCAAAACAGCCTTTACAGAACCTGGAGGTGTGTTTTGGGTAATTTTTCTGCTAAAAGAACACAAATGATGGTTCCACTAAGTATAAATTCAATTCAGTTCAGTTCAGTTCAATTCAATTTATTCATATAGGATCAATTCACAACAAATGTCATCTCAAGGCACTTCAAACCCAACAAATACAAAGTTGGTAAAGTAAATCAGATGGGATGGTGTGATGCTGCTAATTATGGTGATAGACATGCTGGTTTACTGTGGCTCTAATCTCATGATTTCTGAAACTGGTGACTCATAAACATCTCCATTGCAGCAGAGGGAACTCTTGGTGTTCGTCACCACCAGAGATGAGTCCGATGAGGGTGGTGTCATCTGCAAATTTCAGGGGCTTGACGGACTGAGGACTGAGAGCTGTTAGTGTACAGGGAGAAGAGCAGAGGAGAAAGGATGCAGCCTTGGGGTTAACCAGTGCTGATGCAGCGGGAGTCAGAGACATGATTACCCAGCTTCATGTGCTGCCTCCGGTTGGACAGGAAGTCTGTAATCCACCTACAGGTGGAGTCAGGCACGCTGAGCTGGGAGAGCTTGTCCTTCAGAAGAGCTGGAATGATTGTATTGAAAGCAGAGCTGAAGTCCACGAACAGGATCCTGGCATAGGATCCTGGGGAGTCCAGGTGCTGGAGGATGTAGTGGAGGGTCATGTTGACAGCATGGTCTACAGAACTGTTGGCTGTATAGGCGAACTGCAAGGGGTCCAGGAGTGGGTCTGTGATGGATTTGAGGTAAGACAACACAAGGCGCCAGGGCCGGCCCTTCCAATATAGGCAAATGCTAAGGGCGCTGTGGCCTCCAGGGGGACCACAAAATTGGGACAATAATCACCTTTAATATTATTGAATTGAACAGAGCAGCGGGAAATAAAGACATTTGAGTCAGAAATTAAAATTTTTTCTACACATTAACCGGATCAGTTTGTTTCAGTTTTGACACTCAGGCACACATCTTCTATCAAACATGGAATTTGAGACCAATGGTAGGTAGCCATTAACCCCGCTAGACTCCACACTCATGGTGCTGACAACATTAATAACCCTGAACTCCCAGAATGCATCGCAGCACAACAGTCCCATACTTGCTAACTAGTTATTACTATTAACTCTTAAAATGGAAAGGCTCACACTGATTCAAATGTAAAGCAATAAAAAACAATGCTATTCGATTTCTTTTGTCAGCGTATTGTAGCGATCACAGAGCCAGTCACAGGTCTGAACTGTCGTGCTGCAATGCACCATGGGAGTTCAGGGTTATGAATGTTTTTGCTACCGTGAGTGAGAAGGGTAGCGGGGTTGATGGCTACCTGCCATTGTTCAGTGAAGTGGGTGTGTTAATTAAAAGCGTTTGGGTGTTAATTGTCCATGCCACTTGCTACAGCATGTGAATCACTGACAGTGGGGGGTGCAATACAAAATCTTGCCTAGGGCACCACATTCAATTGGGCCGGCTCTGCCTGTGATCCTTGGTTTCTTGGGAACGGGGATGATGGTGGAGGTCTTGAAGCAGGCTGGCACAAGGTAAGTCTCTAGTGAGGTGTTGAAAATGTCTGTGAACACTGGTACATTTAGCAGAGTACGCTGCTATATCCTTTCAAATGAAGAGATAATTTTAACTCCACCCTGCTGATTTTTTTCACTTTCATGAATCTTTCATTGTCTTTTGCCAGATAATCAGACTAAATAATGAATCATAGCAAAGTAAGTTAAAAATGCATGAAATGAAATGTGATGAGGAATGTTGGCACAGTAACGTCCAGATTTCCACAAAGTCTTTCTCGGTCTAAGCAACTCTCAGCGGTTTCCCCCTTGAAGGCCTGATTCACACAGTCTCCTCCCAACAGGTGATGTTAAGATTTATCTGCTGCTTGAATATCTCTGAAGCACTGATGTTGTGCGATCTGAGGTGCTGTCGATTTCTGAGGTCGGTAACTTCAATGAGCTCCTCCTCTGCACCAGAGGAAACTCTTGGTCTTCCTTTCCTGGGGCGGTCCTCATGTAAATGTTTGATGGTTTTTGCACTTGAAGAAAGTGAGGTAGAAATACATGTGATATGTTAATAAAAAAGAAAGTGATGAGGAATGATGGCTCAATTGGATCATTATATAACAGTGAGGTTTTGTAGTCTTAAGCTCTTTCAACTCTGTTTGGCAAACATCTTGCCGACTTTTGTTTTCACCGTGCTTCTACCATGTAACACAATCTGAACATTTCCTCTGTCCTGTCTCTTTGAACTGTGTTGACTTGGACTTATTATCCATAATTGTGACAATTTAAACCTACTTTCTGGCTTCATTTTTCTGTCATGTTTTGGATGATAAGTAGCTTACCAAGGGCAGAGATTTTAATTGGACCCTCTCAAATACTCACCTGATATCCCAGTGAGGATTTTAGGGTTTAGCAAAGAGGCTTTGACTCACACGTCAACATAATTGGTTAGATAAGTCGCTGCTTTCTGCATGCCTTTGATTCCACGGCTTCTCTGACACTCACAATTATTTTCATTCTTATTATTCAAAACATTCCCAGATAATAACCATGAAGCTTCAACATGTGTACAGTATTCATAAAGCTGAAAGCAGGTACAAATACATAGCCTGCTATGTAGAGAGAAAGGAAACATAATAGAAGCAACCACTTTACTACACAGTGACACTCTAGGCAACCCTTGGAGAAAAATGAATAAGTGAAATTCATGTTTTTTCAGTGGGAAATTGACACATTCTACAAATATTTCAAAGCCACATGTGCGTAAATGAAAAATAAGCAGGAAACTGAAATTGTTATGTTTGAAATGAGGTTCAATATGTGATAAATCTGTTTCACACATATGGTTTTGTAAAAACAAAAAACAAACAAGAAATGACAAAGTTGAAGTAACATATTAGAAAGAAATTGTCAACAGAAATTGAACATAAATCTTTCTTTATTTTTCATTTATGAATGCAAAGCGCCTCTGTATCCAAGTTTTTTCCTATGCTTTTCCCTATAAGTACACTAATACGCTACAAGAAGGACTAATGCAGGGCAGCAGCAGAGACACTCTGGTTGCTTTGGTGTTTAAAGGGCTAATCGTGAACCGCAAAAAGTTTGGTTTTAATCAGGCCAGGCTTGTTTCGTGTGGTTCCCTATCTCTTTCTTTCTCCTCTCTGGCTACCACTTCCCTGCTGGTAACAATTAAGGAATACTATGACCAAAAATACTTTAAAAAATTAATTGTAGAGTTCCCTCAAAGGCACTTTCATTTCCTATTATCTGTAATAATCAGCCAAATTAGCATTAGTCAGACTCTTCTGATGTAAGCTGCAAATATAAGCTTGCCAAATTAATTTCCATTGCATATCATATCGCATTCTATTCCCCTTCCGCCATCTGCATGTTACAGTTTTCACAATCCTTTTCACTGCAGTAAACAACAAACTCACACAAAAAACACAAACAGGTGTTGACAAAGATCTGGATTTTGTCATAAGGCAGGCATACTTGTTCTTTCAGGAAAAGTTTGCACTCCTTGAGTGCTAATATTCCACCAAACGGTGGACGATGGTGCCGCAACGGTTAAGTCCCTAGGCTACTGATCGGAAAGTCAGAGGATCGAACCCCCACTGCGGCCACTGTTGGGCCCTTGAGCAAGGCCCTTAATAATAATAATAATGCATTGGTTTTATATAGCGCTTTTCTGGACACTCAAAGACGCTTTACAATGCATTCATTCACTCCATACTTGATGGTGGTAAGCTATGTACAGTATGTAGCCACAGCTGCACTGGGGTAGACTGACGGAAGCGAGGCTGCCAATCTGCGCCATCGGCCCCTCCGACCACCACCAACCACTCACTCTCACACTGCATTCACCCTTAACCCTTCCTGCTCCAGGGGCACTGTACCATGGCTGATCCTACGCTCTGACCCTGCGCTTTGACTCCAACTGGGATATGTGAAAATTGAATTGCCCCCTGGGGACAAATAAAGTTTCTAAAAAAAAAAAACTAAAAAAAAACTGTTCCCCCTAAACTAGGTTGCCAGGACACTGTTGCTGCATCCCGGGCTTAGCCCCGCCCAAGACGACTGAGATTGGTTTAAAGAGATACAAACAAGCCAATGCATTTTTTCCCCTATGGCAGAATGTTTTAAAGGATAAATCATCATAGATTTAGTGCCACACACTGAACCGAGGGCATCTGGGGCAGCTGGCCAATTTGTCCAGTTGATAATGAAGCCTTTCCAGTCTTGCAAACTAAAATACAAGGCTTCTTCACACCTGGATGTGGTCACATGTAAAATGGACCACACCTGACTGTGATGTTGGATGTATTCAGAGGATCAATACCAGGGCTGTAGTGTATCTTAAATGAATGTAATCTTGTTTACCCACCACTCTAATTCTAAAATACCATTTACAGAGACTTTACACCAGTTCAAACCGAGACACCTTCATTTAATTTCTTCTACAAATAGGATTGCTCATTTTGTTTTCCACTGCAACATTGTATCTCCGTGTCAGCACCTTTGTGTCCGATCCGTCACCCACTCAGACTGCACAGGGTTCAGACAAGCAGGCTATCGCTGCTTTAATGAGAACCCTTGCTCTGGGGACAGAAAGAAATAATCCTAATTGAAAATGGTATCCTGTCAAATATGGTGAGTACTGTTCTATGTACTACAGGAAGCTGTGGTCAGGCAGGGTCTCCCACACTTTATTTTACAACTTATAAACACATTTTCATTGCAAGCAGTGCCTTTCAGGACTTGCAGACATGTCTTTGTATTACAGATTTCGTGACCATAATGAGAAGTCAATTTCTCTTCCTTGTGGCTCTTCTCAGGTGACGCAGCACCAATGTAAAAACTCTCAATAAAATAAGGATCAGTTTTTCTCAATGTTGGCTAACCATTTTGCAGAAGCGGCTCATGCTACCAACAGTTCATTCACCCATCTCCGAAAGTCGAGTGAGCAAAAACCATTAATACAAAAGTTATGTTTGAAGCAATGAATATGAAATGAAACCACTTTTTGGAAAGACAATAAGCCTGATACCCTTTGGCAGCTGGGGCAAGAAAACTAAATTAAAACACAACATCTCTGTGTGATTTTTCTAGAAACCCATCACAGGAAATGTAATGGAGCCACGTGTGTAAAGGAACAAAAAACAGACAGAGGAAAATGTGAAGAGACGAAGGAAACTCCACTAATAAATTGGATCTGATCTGTTGCCACGGAGACCCATCTCTCCTTTCATCTTGTCACTTTGACATCTCGACTCATTTGTCTCCATTTATTTACCTGGTGAATGCAGAACCTCCTGAGAGGGTTGTAAATCAGGACTCCCAACGAACACCTGCAGCCGGTTTCTGATGGAACAAAACCCACAGCAAAACCAAATTAAATCAACCACAATGAAAGCTTTGAAATTTCACATCCTGTCACCACCAAAACATCCCACCTATCAATTTTGTTCACATTTTTAACTAAATCTGATGTGGGAAACTGATTAAATAAAACTACTGTCTCTCATTATGCTGCCTTCGTGGTTCTGCTGGATGTGACACAAACAGGAGATGAGCTTGTTTCAAGGACAGAGTGAATTTCTTGTGGCTATTGTACGGTCAAACTAACAGCATGAATGTAAATTTCAGTGTATCCAGACTGAAATGAGATGACAAGAGGTGATTTAAAATACAATTCAAATGTTATTTTTTAGAGATGTGAGTCAGTCTGGAGGCATGGACAAGGTTTTACTGCATTGAAAGTGTATTCAGACAGCAAGGAAAGCAGATTTCTATGTCAGCTGCCCTAATTTGCCCCTAAGAACAATACATTAGCTGTAACCTAGCAATGGATGCATTGACTGGATATGTGTTTAATTCCAGGGCTCCAGAGAAATTGTATCTTTACATTGCATTGTATGAAATGCATCTAAATTTGCCGTGAGCTCCTTCTTAGGAGTCACCTTTAATACGCTGTAAGTAGCAGTGTTTTGAGCTAATATGCTCACTTTTAGCAGGTATAATGTTTATTGTAGTAAAAACAAAGCATAGCTGAGCCTAAGGAATGGTAATAGCATTAGTTGGGAGATATTTGATTACAGTATAAACCATATTATAAGTTCTCTACTTTTACTTTCTCTTTCCCATTTCCCGTCACCTTAACTGGGTGAGGCAGACGGCCACCCTCTCTAAGCCTGGTTCTGCCGGGGGTCTCTCAATAATATAATATTGTAAAGTCTTGTCCTTGCCATGCGAAATGCCCAGAGATGGCGCTAAATGAATTTCATCTCTATCTAACTTATAGTTTTTAAGATATTTCAATCTCGACCAAACTCATTAGCCATTTCCATTTATAAAGGCACACTGCTAGTGTAACAGTGTGTATGTGTAAATCATTCCACTTGCTCTAATTTGGGTTCGTATTTATAATTACTGGCTCAATAGCGCCCCCTCCGAGCTGTAGTGTGCCACTGGGAACAGCGGCACATTGTCAGTTCCGGAGAGCCGCGTACGAGGTAGGTCGTGGAGCACAGCACGGTCAAATAAATGTGTAATTCTATGATGTTCCTTTGTATATTCCATTCAGCTATGCACTGTATGAGTTATTGTGATGTAGAATGTGTGACAGAAATTGTATATTATGCGTTTAGACATGATTCTGATAAGCTCGAGACACGCTGTAAGCTAGCTGTCGAAGGAACATTAGCTTATATGAACGTGCTGCTCCTTTTGTAGTGTGCTGTGCACCAGACGACGAGCCAACTGACCAGAAGTGTTTCCGTGTTTACCAGGTACAATTTTTGTATTTTTATAATGTGTTAAGAGTGAATTACTGTGTAGAACATTGTCAGTTCTGGAGAGCCGCGCACGAGTGTGCTGTGCACCCGACGACGAGCCAACTGACCAGAAGTGTTTCCGTGTTTACCAGGTTGTGCAATAAACGGCACGAGCCACAAATGCCAGATTCTCGACCTCTTAATTCAACAAAAAATTACACAACGCAGAGTCGAGGGGTTTTGGAACAGCCAGTGACGAAGTTCAACTGAGCATGGTTACATTGGTGCCGTGACCCGTTCTTCTACGTGACCGCGGAGGATCGGGACCCGTCTACTTCCTGGAGGATCGCTGTTGTGGCGCGGCGCGCGGCCGGGACGACATCGCGGGAAGTGAGTCGGTGTTCCAGACATCGCGAGACGTGAGTTGGTGTTCCTGACTACGCGGGATGTGTGTTGGTGTTCCAGACTCGCCGCAGACTGTGTTGCTACGCGACGTCGCTGGGAGGAGCTACGCACGCCAGGGAAGTTTCACCGTACCAGCGGAGGTGTGGTAATTAGTTACGCCTGGATGTCTAATTGCATTGAACCACAAGGTGGCAGTATTGTCCAGCAAAAGACTATGGAGTAAATAAAGTGCATTTAATTTCATCTGTGTTGCTGTTGTTATAAGGACTAAGTGATTAGTGCATTTTTTTTTTTGTTTTCATTGACAGTTTGGTCAGCTTAATATTGAGGGTTCATTTTGGGGTCAAACTGGCCGTTTTAGTCAATATTCCAGCTGATTTCATTCATTGTGTTTGATGCAAAGTGTCTTTTTTTTCCAAATGTGGGATTAAGGAGGTTTAGTCTCTAAGTTTTCTTTCTTATTGAGGGTAATTTCATCTGTCCTCCAATTTTATTATCCTGCATTTTATTTTATCTGTTTTTTTCCCTCATTGATCAGAGTTTGGACATGGAAATTAGCCCAGTTTTTGGTAGAGGGAGGGGGTCAGTGATTTTCACCCCCACACCATCCCTTGGAAGGGGCAGGGCGAGAGTTTTATTTTCTCCAGATTCATCTACTCTCAAACCTAGTTCTGATAACATGAAGGTGGAGGGTGATGTCGTTAATGAACCACCCAAGTGTGATTCACACCCAGAGAGTTTGAAGGATGGGAGTGAAGCTGAGAAACTTCTGACAGGCATTGCATCACAGATTGGGCTTTCAATAGGTGAAAGTATAGCCTCTTGCATTGAATCCCGCTTAGGCTGTGGGATGGGGCCTAGCCTAGTGAGTGGTGGGAGTAATGCAATGGCGAATTCTTCGCTCTTAAATGTGGTAATGAAGGCCGATGTTAAGGAGCCTGTGAGTTTTAAAGGAGATGGTCATGACACACACTCAGTTCAGGAGTGCGAAACGCTGATAATGACTTACATAAAAAAGAAAGGAAGTCCTGTGTCAGAACAAGCTGAGGAGGTTCTGAGCAAACTTGTGGGGAGGGCACGTGAAGTGGTTAGAGTGGGCATACGTAGCCAGCCATCACTGTCGTTGTCTGTGGGCCCAGACCCCATCTTCGAGATATTGAAGCAGCATTTCAGTGACACAGTTTCTTCTAGTATTCCTTTAGCTGACTTTTACGCCACATTGCCTGGGTCAGGTGAAAGTTCTTTTGATTACTGGCTAAGGCTAAATAGGGCTATGGAGGTGACAGAGGACTGTCTCAGGAGACAGGGTAAGACATTTGATAATCTGTCTCGAGACTTGACTGCCATGTTCATACGTCATTGTCCTGACCCTGAACTTTCACTCATATTCAAATGCAAACCATTACAACAGTGGACAGTTGCTGATGTTTATGAAAGACTTGTTGACCACAGCATAGACCTCAGACAGACGTCACAGTTGAAAGTGACCACGGCAGTGACTTCGCAGCAACAGGAAGTGGGTCCTGGTGGGCAACGTGTGACATCTGACAGTAATATTTTGATCCCACCAGTCTCTGTTGCAGCTCCGTCTCCCGTTAAGCAGATGGAGGAATCTTCTGATCGCCTTGAACGCATCATGGCTATGCTGGAGCATGTTCTGGAGCAACAGCCAAAACAGACTGGATTGTTTGGTAGGAACAGTGGGCAGACTCGCTTCAATCAGGCAAATACACCCAAACCTGTTGTACCTTGTGACATTTGTGGGGCTGGTGAGCACACCACCCATTATCACTGTAGAGCCAATCATCTGTGCTTTGTCTGCTATGCACCCGATCATACACGTGCTGAGTGTCCAAGGGTCGTTGCAACCAGGCCCAAGGGTTCTAAAATCACTACCCAGCGTGAGGGAAACTAGTTGGCCTACATGTGACGGGGGCAAGTGTTAGGCCTGAGTGTGACCCTCCTATGACTGTTGACAATGATGATGCAAATTCTGTTTATCAGAGTGTATGTGAAGAGAGAAAAGAGGGACGCAGACCGGTCCTTCAGAACATTCGGAGACTAGAGCAACATGATGAACTGTTCTATGAAAATGTAACACTAGGTGGTAAAGTGTCAGTCAGGGCTATGCTTGACAGTGGGTCTATGGCTTGCACCCTGAGCTCGAGTGTTATGCCTCAGTTGTTACAGGAGGCTGTGTTGAAGTCCACTGAATTGGAACCCACTGATGTTGTTTTGATCGGTTGTGGTGGGTCGAAGACAACACCATTAGGCATGTGTGACCTGGAAGTGGAGCTCTATGGCTGTAGAGTGGTCGTGCCGACTCTAGTGGTTGATGGACAGAGTGACGACCTAATCATTGGAAGCAACCTCCTGAGGTACTTGGTCAGTAATCTGAAGCTGAATGACAACTCTGCCTCACAAACTACTGAAGGGGAGTCACAGAAAAGACTGCTGAACTTGATGGCTGGGGTACAGGAGTGTAAAGAGGACATTTCAGACAAAGTTGGGACTGTTAAGTTGAAGAGAGCAGTTACTCTGGAGCCTATGTCTGAGCACTTGGTGTGGGGCAAGCTGCAGCAATGGAGTAGTGACTTGGCCGGTAGCGAAGTCATGATGGAGCCTACAAGTGCGAGGTCAAGGCCGAGGTCGGTCATAGTTGGGAGAACTGTGGCTGTGCTTAGAGATGATGGGTGGCTGCCACTGAAAGTGATTAATCCTTCGGAGAGGCCGGTCACTCTGAGGCGAAATGCTAAACTGGCTGACGTATATCCATGTGTGGCGCTGGAGAGTTTTAGCGATCACAGGGATACCAGTGAGCCCCAGCCCAGTGTGCAGCAAAATGTGCGACTATCGACTACTAGCCCTGTCTGTTGCCATGAGGAGCAGAGCCTAGTCTCAACAGACTCCACGTTGCCTGATCGCCCCTTGCCTAACGAACCATGTAGCCAAACTGACACACCGCATTCAGTGTTGCGCAATATCGGACTATCTGACATAAACATTGACTCGTGTGAAGTGTCACCGGCTTGCAAAGAGAGGCTGGTTAACCTGATTGGAGAGTTTCAGTCCATCTTTTCCAGGGATAAGTTGGATTGTGGCAAGGCTACAGGTTACCTTCATCGGATTCGAGTTGTGGATGAGAAACCGTTTCGCCTGCCATGCCGGAGGATACCACCTAACCAGTATGAGAAACTGAGACAGGTGTTGGACGAGATGGAAGAGCGAGAAATCATCAGAAAATCCAGCAGCGAGTTTGCATCACCTTTGGTGCTAGCTTGGAAGAAATCCGGTGATATGAGGGTATGTAATGAGTTCCGCTGGCTCAACGCTCGAACCATCAAGGATGCTCATCCACTTCCTCATCCTGCTGATGCTCTGGCAGCTTTGGGTGGCAACGCCTATTTCTCAACAATGGATCTCACGTCGGGTTATTATAACGTTGAAGTACATGAGGCAGACAGGAAGTTTACAGCGTTCACGTCCCCATTCGGGCTGTACGAGTATAACCGCATGCCTCAGGGACTGTGTAATAGTCCTGCAACCTTCATGAGAATGATGCTAAGCATTTTCGGTGACCAGAACTTTCTTCGTCTGTTGTGCTATCTGGACGATGTCTTGGTGTTTGCCCCCACAGAAGACCTGGCTTTGGAGCGGCTGGAGATGGTTTTTCAGCGACTCAAGGCT
>OMNN01074677.1:0-11915 GCA_900302755.1 Chromis chromis | reverse complement strand
GCCTTCCTGGGCAGTCCCTCCTGCCTGACCGGCCCCGGGCTGCCTGTTTTAGTTTGTTGTCCAGTTCCTGGACTTCCTTTTGGACTATTTTTTGGGACCTTGCAGTCTGTTGAACATTCACCTGAGTTTTTTTTGTTCGGCCACCCCCAGTTTAGTGGGGACACCTTTAGTTCTTGTTTTTTTTTTGTCTTGCGTTAGTTTATTCACTCCTGTCTTTTTGTTGTTTTGTGGGTGTAGTTGGAGTTATGTCTTAGTTTTTGTAATCTTGTCCTTTTTCTGTATTGAGTCTGGTTTCTCGTTCTGTTCTTCTCCTTCAGTTTAGTTTATCTTCTGTATAGGTTTTAGTCTGTTTACTATGTCCCTGTTTTGGTTAGTTTAATTATCATGTGTGGATTCTAGGTTTCCTCATTTGCTAGTGTTCAGTTTGGGTGTAGGGTTTTGTAGTCTTTGTAAGTTTCTGGTATTGGGTTTGGTTTGAGTTTCCCCAGTTATTCTGTCTAGTTTCAGTTTAGGATTATAATTAAGATCCTCTGAACCTTCACACAAGTCAGTCTGTTCTCTGTGTCTGCACTTGGGTTCTCCGCCCCCACCCCCGTGACAGACCTAAAGCAGAGTTTTTGCTCTTCCTGGTCTTTTTTCGCCTTCTATCTAGATCTTTGCTTGTGTTGTTCGTTCTTAGATGTACGTCGCTTTGGAGAAAAGCGTCTGCCAAATGAAATTGTAACATAAATAGGACTGCATTTCTTGAAAATAAAAGTTTTTGTGCAGTTTGCTCATCAGAAATAGGTCTAGTGAATGGCATAGTGGTCATATTCATTCATCAACGATACATCCCATAGCTCTCACTCTCCCTAATTATGGTTGTAAGAGCCAATTTGAGAATTAGTTGTACAAAGTCTTTATTTAGAATATTGTTTATTTGCTTAGAAATGTAAATTCATCATTTCATGTCATGACTGGCACTTTAGTGGCACTTAACTTCAATATACAACATAGAACATGAACACTCATTTACAAATGTAAAAAAAAAACATGAAGAGTATCATGTACATTATTGGCTCAAAAACTTTATTACATTATTGACAAATTATTACGTTGTTGGCCGTTATTGGTTGCTACAAGGTGACCACAAGACAATGTTTTTTTGTTGTTTTTTTTTCGTAGGGCGAGCCTTAATATGATGCCTCAAAATCAGACGGTGTGAAAATACTAGAGTTAAAACAAGCCTGGACATTTCTGGATTATTCTCAGAAACAAGAATTCAAATTAGGTGACGCCAAAACAGACACTAGATGATGTTTTTCATGGTTTTTCTTTTGTCTTTTCTGCCGTTTTACTCAACTTTACTCTGCTTTATTTTGTTATCTTCGGCAGGTTTTCATTTTTTTTTTTTAAATCTAACCTTTATTGATCCCCCTTGTCGAAATTCCTTCTCTGCATTTGACCCATCCTATTGATAGTTAACCTTAACTATACATACTAGGAGCAGTGGGCTGCCGCGGTGCAGCACCCGGGGAGCAGTCAGGGGTTAAGGGCCTTGCTCAACAAGGGCCCACAGTGGTGGTGACTGGGACAAGCGGTCGCTCTCACTTGCCAAACATTTGGAATTGGAACCTCAGTGTATGAGAAGAAGATTCATAAATAAACTTGCTTGCTTCTCAGAAATTACAGAACTTACTCATATCTGTGGAATCCCCCGGTCAGGAGGTTGGAGAGAAATCCCTGCTATGGTAGTTTGTGGTTATTTTGTAGAGGGTGCTATGAAACTCCTTCTTAGTTGGATTGCAAGTTTAAGCATGGTGACATTTTGTGCTTTGCAGGTTCTTTCAGTCAGTGGAGGGTATATGAAGAGAATTGTACTGAATATACACTGAAAAAAAGTTCATGTGACATAGAAAAGGTGGTTTTATGAAATTTTCCAACCTCTTTTCAGAAAACTATGCAGAATAAAGATTTCCCCAGTGCAGATATAGTGTGGAATTCATTCTATTTTGTCTCTGCTGTTGTGCACTCAGTGAAAATTGAGACCCAGTTCTGTAGTTGGCACGAGACTCCTAAAGCTTTAATTAGTGTCCGTGGTTTTATTGAGAGTGCGAATCATAACGCAGATTGCCAAAATAAAGTGTTTCGGTCATCCAGTTGGGCCTCCAGCTCACAAACAAACAGCCTCTTTTTGTTGCAGGATCGTCGTGATGCAGATGGAACATACTTTGCTCCTGAAGTAGATGACAAAGGGCGACAAAATGGGAAATTGGGAGGAGTGATTTATTGGAAAGCCTGCTTTGGTCAATTCCAGTAAGATGCCATGGCACAGGGCCGACTCCCTCACCCCCCCACCCTGTCCTCTTTTCTCGACCCACTGACTGGTCTGCACAGGAAATAGTTGTGGTTTTGGTACACATGTGTTATAGAAATATACTCTTTGTGATGATTGAAAAGTTTGTTTGGGTTCCAGTAATTTTGTATTGTGTGATCTCATGTGACTTCGCCAAGGTCAAATAAGTGGAGGAGAGAAGCACAGCGTGCAAACCGTGGAACAAAGATAACACATGTCATTTGTGTAACTCATGCTTGAAACTTTTGTATACTTGTATAAAAAACCTCACTGTCTCTTCCTTTTTCCAGTCACTTGCTCAGACCTTGTACTGTGCATGTTGACTCCTTGCTGCAAGTAAAACATTGCTTTGACTTGAATCTGCTGGTTCGGGCTTTCATGACTCTGAGCCTGCCAGAGGGGAGGGTGGTGAACAGAGTGTCCTGGGTTGGGGTCATCACCGAGTTGAAACAAAACACTTGCTTGGCAAAAACACTGAGGATACAAACACAGAGCAGATCTTTAAAAAAAAAAAAAAAAAAAAAGAATAGCAAACTGGTCCTCAAAGAACATATTTTACACCAAACAAGGCCTTGAATTATTCATGTTTGCCGCATTTTACTATAACTTAGGGCTGAATATGTCATAGGGAGAAGATTTAACCGAATAAACCTCCTGTAAACTCATCCGTTGGGACTTGTGAGAACTTTGCAGGAACATGTTTTCATTTTGATTTAGTTTGTCTTTGTGTTGCAGTTCTCCATACATCCTCTGGAGGGCTATACTCGCCCATAGATCCAGCAGAGGAGCAGTTTGTGTAGAGTACGCCTCAGCATGGCATGACATTCTTCCTTTCTTATTCTTTTCCTTTTAAGCCTTCAAGGATGCAATGTAACATCTCATGCATTTAAGATCTTGAATTATTAATCGCGTCTATTTTGAATTACAATGTATTTTTTAGCAAGCACTTGATATTTCCCGGAGGTTTCTCATGGCTTGTTTGAATATATTCTCCTTTAACCTTTCCAACAAATCCCCTTTTGTCTTGTTGTTGCAACTGTTCATCCTCTTGTCATTATTCTAGTAATATTCTTTAACAACTCTGTTGGCTGATCCAAAAATTAATCACTTCATTGTTTGTCTTTATTGATGCATATATATATGTTAAATGTGTATAGTACATGAAAATAATGCAGATTGCCAAACATTTAGTTCCATATTTAATGATGTGAAGGCGCTGATACTGAAAACAGATATTGTGCAGTAATACAAGACAAAAATAAATCCCTTTTCCACTGTCTTTTGCCTGTGGTTACAGATTTAATTTACTCCATTACAAGTGGAAGAGGAGCAAAAGTGCATCCACCAAGCCACATCGCTCTCTGATGACATGGATGAGGCGCTGCCCTATTTCCCAGGGCGCTGTGTGACACACAAATTGCGGGTCGTGATTTAACCGGGAATCTCTGGCTCTGATCTGAAGGTCGGTCAGAGATTTGTTAGGTCAATTAATGGACGCAGGGGCCCAGCCTAGCGAAAAAACGTGTCACCCGTATTAGTCCGTTTGATACTGTAGCCGCCCACAAGGCAGCGAGAGGTGATGATTTAGTGTGGGATTAGTTCCCGTTGGCTTAAAAATAGGCATAAAAGGTGTGTTTGTGCTTAATATATAAAGAGATGATCAATCTTATGAGGCCATAGTGGCACATTATGAATCAGAAACTCATCATTTGTTCATTTTTGTACAGAGTGATGATTGCATTGCTTGTGTAATGCAGTGATATAGTTATAGTAGTAATGTATTTAGTAATATTTGTATATGAATCCTGCACAAACACACGTGAAGCAGTGCAGAGACACTAAATACAGTAAGATTATTAGCCAGACAATAAGACGAGAGTGTTTTATCTTAATTTTATTTCAGTTTTATGCAACATGGCAACACATGTGAGAGCAAATGTCCACCTTACATTAATGAAGCCAGTAGCAGCTGCTTTAGAGTGAAGAGAGGAAGTGAATTTGACTAAAATTAAATAAAATTGAACATGTATGACCGCACAAGCTGTCAGGAGAAGCGGCAATAACGTGAAATCACAAAAGTGTAAAAAAAATGCTGAGGTGGAAGGAGATGATCAATGAGGGACAAACTCACCTGCATAACATCGCCCAACATGTGCTCCGGAGAGGATGTACTCTCAGTGTACTGTACGTACAGTACTGAATGCCTGAGTGATGGAGTCACATGGCGACAGTAAGTAAAGTGGCCTTGTCGAAGCACAAAAAAAAGTGCCTCGGGTTTTTGACGTACAAAAACTACATTGTGAAGGGCTCATGGGTTTGGATAAATAATCGCATTTATGTAACACGGAGTACGTCAAAGGCTCGAAGCTACGCGTCCATTTTCACTCAGCGTGTTTATTGGCTGTCTGCATCCTGTTGATGTAGTTTCTAGAGGCACTTCTATAAATGTCTGGCCTGCTGATGACATTCCATTCATATTTTTGCAGCTTGTTTTTAAACACTTAATCCTAAAACACAAATGACATAATGTATTTTTAGTAGCTTTCAGTATGCTATATATTTTTGAGTCAGTGACGGCCTTACCCACTGCGGTGCCCTAGGCGAGATTTTATATGGCGACCCCTCCGTCGGCGATTCACATACTGTTGCGAGCGGCGAGGAAAGACATTTGACATTTGCTATTATGCACCATCAAGCGCTTTTTACTTAACACACACCCAGATCACAAAATAACGGCAGGTAGCCATCAACCCCGCTACCCTTCTCACTGATGGTAGCAAAAACATTCATAACCCCGAACTTCCATGGTGCATTGCAGCACAACAGTTCAGTCTCTGCGGCCAGCTCTGCGATAGCTACAATATGCTTCAAAAAGGAATGGAATAGCATTGTTTTGTAGTAATATTAATTGGGCATTGCTTTACATTTGAATCAATGTGAGCTTTTCCATGTTAAGAGTTAATAGTAATAACTAGTTTTAATATTGTAGCGATCGCAGAGCCGGTCTCAAGTACGGGACTGTTGTGCTGCAATGCATTGTGCGAGTTTGGGGTTATTAATGTTGTTGTCAGTACCATGAGTGTGGAGTGTAGCGGGGTTTATGGCTACCTGCCACTTTTCGACATTTACATTCTTGATCTGAATGCAATGCAATATAATTATATTGAAGATTCATTTTTTCACTGTATTGTGGCGCCCCCTGGAGGCCACGGCGCCCTTAGCATTTGCCTATATTGCCTAATGGGCGAGCCGACTCTGTTTTGAGTGCATGGATTGATGAACACTGGGGGTGTAATAAGGAATCCTTTACATTCAGGTACATTACTACTGTATGTTACAGCACAATTTGAAAAACGGATCAGAGATGATGCAAAATCAATGAAAATATACAACAGAATGTACTTAAAATGCATGAAGACAGTGTATTAATGGCAGATTTGAGGGTAATCTCCAAGTGCATTCACTCATAAAGCAAAGACAGAAATATGTACATCATATAACACAGTGAATGTAGAATTTCCCACATGCGTTGCAGGTACAAAATATTACAAATTGTACTGGGATTTTGACCAGATTGTCTGAAATCTGGGGAAATAACATCTGCTTTTAATTCTATTCCTTTATAGAAAGAATTATATCTATACTGCATAGTATGTTAAATTGTCAATGGTTCATCCTATCAGTGTTTTCCTGAATAGAAAATCTGATATTAAGTAACTTCAGGAAGTGTTGCTTTACACTTCTCAATCTGAAGTCGAGCTGAGTAAAACTGCTGTCTGTATCTTACTATAATAAGATTCTTTCCAATTGGATTTTTCTCAGGTTACCTGCTCTGATCTATTCCGCCACATCCTGTATTACGCTTCTCAAAGGCTTCCTATTTTTAAAAAAAAATCACATTCTTGCATTTCACAACTGATGAAAAGCCACACCTAACAGCGGCCAGGCCTTTGACCAGCTGGGATTGTGAAGGACCTTAAAGAAACTCCAAATGAACACTGTCCTCACTCTGAATCGGCACCAGAGATGAGAGATGCTCCATCAGGGAGGAGGAAAGCGTGATTTCTGCTTTCTGCTGCCAGAATCCAGCGCAGATACTTTTTGGGGTAAGGGCTTCCTGGCTACTGCCTTAGGAACAGCAAGCCCAGACCGCAAAAAGACCCACAAAGGACAAAAAAATGTGGATCTCATGACCTTGTGTCGACATCCACAGAACCTGTAGAGAAAGAAAAAGGAATTTTAGCACATCTGATGCATTCAGTGAGTTTCTAAAGCGGGTGGTTTCAGATAAGAGACAGCCTTCCTTGAGAGGTTCTGCATAGTAACAGAAAATTTCTACCTAATGTTTCTTTTAATACCAATTTTTCTCCACTTGTTTATCAGCATTCCTTAAATATATCTCTATTTATGTGAGTATATTGTGCAGAAACCCCTGAAAAAGACACTACATTTACAATTTGTGCACTTTAAGAGCTTCACATGACCTGCTAAGGAATAATTTTTAGTACAAAATCAAATGAAGTCTGGATAAGCAAACAGCAGTTTAGGGTATCATCATGTTATGGTGAGTAAACTAACGCCTTACGCTTCCCTGCTTTATGGCTGCATGTTCACACACCTCAGAATTCATGAAATTTTGTTTTACATATCCAAGTGCATGTCGTTAATTTGTATGAGGGACAAAAAAAAAGACATGACAGCTAACAGACTGAAGATGGAGGTGGAGGGAGACCAAAGATGTGAACAAATGAAACACACACGGGATAAAACTGCAATAAGACCTAGTAGAAACAGTCAATAATAAAGACAAAAATGCCAGAATTGCATTATAATTTTCATTGTTAGTTAGACTTCAGCAGAGTTGACTTAACACATCATCTTAACTGGATGTTAAACTGAGATTTTAAGTCGGTTCACGAACACAATGTTGATTTCCATGTCTAATCGCACCCATATGATTTCCAGCATACATACGGTGTTATCTGCAGCAGTGCAATCGCCTCATATCGTAGTTAAATGACATCTCTTCCAGCTGATCAGGGGTTTGGACTTCACCAAACGCCACCTGTTTTTAATCTAACCTCATCTTCCTCCAGTCTACACCAGCAGCAGTAACATGGTAAACATCCAGTACAGACATGACTCTGCATTTAAGAAGCTTAGACTGAATCACTGCACATTTTAAACAGGTAATTGTAGTTTGTATTGAAATTGATATAGTGCAAAGGTTTCCAATCTCTGATGAATTCCATTTAGTAAATTTGACACTTCCACTAAGTTTACAGATGAATTGAAACATCTTTTCATCTTCTTTTCATCTGTTTAGGTTTAAAAAATCATTAAGACCTACAAATATGATCGCATACGCAGTTTGTGAATAAGACGCACCATCTCCTGGAACTAGACTCTATGTGCTGCCTTTTTTTTTGGCCGTTTTTTGGCATTACAAAGTATCTGGCTTCTCCAAGCTCTTTCATACATGTATTAAATTGTGCCTCCATCTACAACCAGAGACGTGCCTTAAGGACTGAAACATGCTTGATAACATTCTTAAGCAGCGCAGCGTTTTAAGAATCTTCTCTAATGAAGCACAAACCCCATTTCCTTTGTTCCATCTCCAAAAGAACTAAAAGAAGAAGCTGCCATTTTCCTTCAGAGAGATCTGATGAATGCTGGAGGTTCAGTATCTTGGGGGCCCTTCCAGAAGACTTTAGAATTCTGTTAAATGAGCTTGTGATGTCCAGTCTGAGCAACATGGAGCCCATTTTATTGAGAAGTGAAGATGTCCTCCACACAGACAGGGACAGTATCGGTCACTGGTTTGGTCTTTGATTTCTTCGGTGCATTTACAAAGAGCAACATTGTCGCAGCTTTGCGATGATGAAAGAGGTGTGCAATCATCTTGTTCTCCACTTTGGTCCATCAGGCCGCAACGATACAAACTTCTTCACTTGGTCCTTTCACCTGAGGAGGCTTCGGTGTTGGCGCCACATCGTCGCCTTTGCAAGTGAGCTGACCCAGTCCAGTTCTCAACTTCTTTGGATGGTAGAACCCCACATCCTGCTACAAACTCACCAAACCAACACCACAAGCAAGATCTTAAGCTTCCATTAACTCTGCAGTGACTGTGGCAGGAGATGATGTCACTCAGAATAGCACTAAAGTAGGAACTGTCACCTGTTTTCCTTCATTTTCTTTTGAATTTAATTTAAAGTTTAGTCCTCATATAGCCAAATAATAACAAGATGTACAAATTGAGCATTGTAATGTAGCTTATTTCCTGATATTAAATACTACGCTCCAGTTACATGAGCTTCTTCAACTTATCTAACTAATGGGGTGGAGTGCAAATGAATACCTCTACTTGAAAAGCACTGATCTCTAGTTTAGAAAAAATATCGCACCAAATTCCACCCAAACTATCTGAAATGATCACAGCTGAGGTCCGGATGAACTGTTTTTGCAAATCCAGCTATTCATTCTTCACATATGTTAAAAAAAAAAAAAAAAAAAAAGCCGTAAATGATTGTTTCCACCATTTATCCACCTTCACTCGCAGAAATCGGCGCCACAGTGAGCAGCAGCAATAAATCTCTGACATTCAAGATAATTCAAAACTCCACTACATCGGCTTCAAACATGTCTGAGCTGAGAGACCATGTTAAAACCACTAATCTACGTAAAAGCCCTAAAAGGTTGTATAAGGCAATTAAACCACAGACATGGAAAAATAACATCCCCTAAGTACACTCTATCAAATCACATGATTCCTTTACCAGATTTGGATCTGAACACGGTGTAGTAAAGCACGATATGACACCAGAAGTGTGTCCTGATTCTCTCTGTGTCACTCGAAACGCTCCACAGGATAATCAGGAAATATGAAACGTTAATCCGCTTCAATCAGGAGACAGCCACCATATGTGTCAGTGTGAAGAAGACAATAGAAAACATGAAATATGTAGCTGCATCTTTTCAGACATACAGGTAGTTGTTCTAAACAGCCTTCCTTGCCACGCCCTTATCTGGACAAAATAATCGCCTGCAAAGCCACCACCTGCTGAAGCTCTAAACTGTTAAAGGCTACAAATCACATGATGTGACTTTACATACAAGGTGTGTTATGGATAATCTTATTTTTACTATTTATTATAAAGACAATATGGCAAAAATGCTGCTCAACACAATTGTCTGTCTATCATCCTTTCACTTATTTATCAATTCATGTTTAGATGTTGGAGTTTTCGAATAGTGCAGCTTTTTCGAGGGCACTTTCAGTCTCTTCTGTGCACTTTTTGTAAGTTTTACATCGCTGTTATAACTTTGAGTGAAGGACATTCATTACAAATTACTGTTCTTGTTAATAAAATACATCTTTTGTCTCAAACAAATAACATATCACTGTCAATTTTAGGAACAGTAAGGCAGTATACGTGAATATAAACATAATTCACATTGCAGGGAAGGAACTGCCACACCTCCTACTTTGTTCCACACTTTCACAGTTTTCATGAACGTAAATAGGCTTAATGTCAAATCTAGTGATGTAATGTAATATAAAAGCTCCTTTTGATCATTAAATTAATCTAAGAAATGAATGTGGCCCCTACATTTGACCTCTTATTCTAACATGACACTTGCAAATGTGAATTGTTTCAATCTGGTTTTGCTCATAAATGCTTTTAAAAAGAAATCCTGCATCTGAATCCAAGATCCAGCTCAACTCCAATCTAGAAAAGACAAAGATCCTGCAACTAACACAAGCCAGACTACCAGTGTAAATCCACCCAGTGCGCAGGCCTATATCATACAATTTCATGCTCCAGTAAAGAACAAGTTCATAAAAAAAAAGGAGAGCTTTTTTCTTTTAGTGGTGTGCGCATGGAACAGGCGTGCACAGCACACGACCACATCTGGACGAAGGGGCCTTTTTGCATGTATATGGGTGTTACGTCAAGCCCAGGGCAGATAGGGACCAGCAGACTGGACCATCTGCACACGTAGGCATCTGCCACACTTACCTCACCACATGCGTCATATGTGGAGGGTGGGGGGTTGGAGGGTGGGGGGGAAGCAAAAAAAGTGTCACAATTCTTGCTCTTCTCTAAATGTGTCCTACTTTGTCCCATATTCAGCTAACCTTGTTAGAAACTGATGGAGGCTTTGGATTCTTTGTGGAGAATTTTAAAAAAAAGTGGTGTGTTGCTCCAATTATCGCAGCTGTGCAAGGCCCCCTTTACGCGCGTAAAGCTCTCGTTTTTTTAGTTTTTTTTTAGAGAAGTTGCAGAGGTGGATCCACCTTTTCCAGTAGAGAATGATCGGGTCCAGTCAGTGTTCAGAGAGGCTCCTTTTTAAAAAAAAAAAAAAAAAGAAAGAAACAAAAGGTGCGAGGAGAGGTGCTCTCCGTGGTCCTGAAATACGCCGAGAGCTGCCCGTGGTGCTGGATGGAAGCTGCTCTCCATCCGTGCGCTTGGTGAAAACGCCCTGCACTGGAGCCCAAATTTGGAGGAAACAGAGGAGGGGGGAGAAAGTGGAGTAAAAAAAAAAATCAAAGCAGAGATTAGAAGACAAGAAAATAAAAAATAAAAAACAGCTGACACATCCATATCTTTTTTGGGGGGGGAGGGAAAAAGGGGGCATCACGATGGGATATGGATGAATTGATCGTGCGTAAATTGGCACTTGTTGCGAGTGGGCAAAAAAAAAAAAAAAAAAAGCCAGTGTGTGCGCGTAATCCAAAGAAGTAACGTTACTTATTCTTGGTTCCACGCGCACGACTGCCCCCCCACCACACACACACACTATGAAAAGTAGCCTCTTGGCAAAACCGTGATGATCAGCCAGCTCCATTTCTATACATAGCCTCAATGAAATCCACCGGTTTGCATCTTGTTTCACCCGATACGATGCAGGATGTTGGTTATGATGGGGTCGATTTGCACAATCTAGACGCCACTGTATCCTCCTTTTTCACGGTGTTTCCAAGATTTTACAGCCAGTCCCTCAGTATTGCAATTAGATAGTAAATAATGCATCGCCTGTCGGTACACACACACACACTCTGAATATAGCTGTATGGATGGATGCAGAATCGGTGTTGCATCGTTAGACGGAGCACGTCCACCGGACTGCGGTTATAACGAGGAAGAATTCGCGATCAACTCGTTGGAAGTGAACGCGGAGACACTTTTTTTAGTTTATTTTTTCCTCTCTTTCCGTGTCTCTCATCATCACACATCAGCACGTCTCACCGGCCACTCACGCTTCACCGTCCAACTCGGATGGAGAGGATAAAATTTCTCAATGGCTCTCTGTGTGTATATATATATATATACACACACACATACACACACACTGTCTCTATAAAAACACCACGGCAGCTTTGTTGTTTCCACACACTTCAACAATAACAAGCAAAGAGGATAATAATAATAAAAATAGAAACGGGCTCACCCAGTCGTCACCGATCCGAGGGAAAGCGTGCATCATGGTTTTTCTCCCCCACTTCTTTTTTCCCTCCAATAATCCCTGGGAATTTGAACGGCACCCATTGATATGCAGCAGTAAGGGTCCCCCCCCC
>OMNN01074666.1:0-17410 GCA_900302755.1 Chromis chromis | reverse complement strand
CCCTCCACACACACACACACACACACACACACACACACACGCCACGGGAAGACACATGAGGAGAAAGAGATGTGAATTTCAATTAAGCAGGTAAGGAAATTAAACTAGTGTACAGTTATAAAGTCAACCAAGCAGATAAAGACTCTAATACTGCAAAGAGGGTGGATGGATGGGGCAGATGGACAGAAAGGCAGTCACACACACACACACACACACACACACACACACACACACACACATATAGACCAACACAAAAATGCTACACCCAGGAAAAAGCCAGAGACAAAGATGAAGGTCAAAATAGGTCAAATGTAAAACTCCTTTACTTTTAATTTTATAAATTCCCACTTCCTGTCTACTAGCTGTCTACTCTATGGAAGAAAAAAATGGGGCTCATGAAGCGGCACCACATATAATTACCAATAATGTTAATGAATTTTTTGCCACTATTTACTTTTAATGCATTCATAGATGCTAGTGTTGTTTTTTTTATCACTAGTGGAGGTCCTGTCTGCTTCATGCAAATTAGGAGCTTCAGACAATGTGACTTGCCACTTCTTCTGAACAAGCTTTAAAACCAGCCAACACAGTGTTAAAATAATTCAGAATTCAGCCAAGGTATTACTTATTTCTTGGTTGAATTATCATCAGACGTATACAGTTTTTTCAGTGGACTGTTAAGGTCAAAAGAGAGGAAGCTTCTGGACAGGGTGCCATGTTCGTTTAATTTAAAACCTACAGCCGAGGTTTACTGACTATATGCTACCATTCAAGTGCTAACTACAGGTTAACTTTTAGAGGAGAAAACCTCCATCAAATAAAAAGGTGTTTTTTACTGGTTAGTCTGCCTCGCCTGGTGTTCATTGCTGTCTTCCATTTGCAATGAATGGAATCCTGTCATTCACCACTCTACTTTACTAGTGGGAGTAAAATCAGCCCTCTCTCCTCTCTTCCCCGCTCCTCTCCTCTGCTCTCACTGAAATTGTCCTTGTTAAGATGCCAGATTTACATGGGATAAAAAATTCTTAAAAGAGCCGAGCGCTCTACAGCAGCACCGTAAACCCCTCTCTACTCCCAGGTCTCGAGACAGTGACTTTCTGCAGCTTTCACCCAGTAAAAGCCCTGCCACGCCGTTTCAACATAAATCACTCAATGTCACAATAATAGTCGGAGCTTAATGTTTCAAAAGTTAAAGAATTCCTTGGCTGACGATCGGCGCACATGGCGCATGTTGGCACGCGTGTTCATACAAATTCAATATTCACTTGGTGGATGAAGTCCAAATGAATACTAAGCGTATTGTCAATTGAGATTCATCTGATGCTGGTGTTTATTCATTTACCAATATACACATCTGCTCAGTATTACATGGGAGATTAACTAGTTCCATATGAAGGATTTATCTGAGTGGAGAGTCGTCATACACCTGTATTCCCTAATGACGAATGTAAGGGCTTCCCCTCTTAGTTAATTAGTCAACTAAGTGGTTGTTGCACACTTATTCCACTGAGGTGCTTTTTATTCACCTATTTTCTACTTTTCTTGTTCTTTAAAAATAGGAGTGCGAGGGATGCTCATTTCACAGATGATTTAATTGCACGTAATCAATCAGAGAATTAATGTTTCGGTCTATTATCAATTTATCTGAGTCTCACTATACTTCAAAGAGTGCATGTATGGACTAATATGCTGTAAATGACTGTATTCATTTGACAAAAGTTAATGAGGAAAGAAGGTGAAAATAATTTGGAGCAATATAAATGCAAAGCGAACAGAAGGTCAAAGTTGGCCTAATTAAAAGTGCTATAAAATTGGCTAGTGCTATAAAATTGCTGCATGTAGCTATCAATTAGAAATCACAAAATGGTCTTAGGCGGTAGCAGCGAGGAAATGAATCTGTCAACACTTTTCATTATTGTATGATAACACGGGAGAAAATTAAGTCACAAAATAACTGTTACAAGGCAGACTTGACCTGCTTGCGCATTACCTCTGATAATTTCACATTCTCATCTAGCGGCAAAGGGAAGAAAAAAAAAGGAGGCTTTTTTCATTTGTGGGTGTTTTTGCATTTTCCAGCAGCGTGTCACGAGGGATCTTCTTTTAATGAATCAAGGTGAAAGCACAGGCAGCGGTCCAAATTCATGGCGCTGCTGTACCACATGTAGAGCATGTAGGTGCGAGGACGCGTTTTTGGTAATTTTGCGACCAAAGATGCTGGCGCAGCAGTGGCACACCTGCAGTGCAGCCGCAAAAGAGGTTGGATTAGAAGGAATAAATTACCAGTTGATGTGGCAGGAGCCAGTGTCAATCACAGTCAATTAAATTAGGTCCTCTCATTCCTGTTAAAAGCAACAAGCTCCCCACCATGTGGCAAACGCAGTTTCTCTATAAATGGAAGTCCAAACTGGCTGCCCTGTAAAACCCTCTAAAAGGAGGAAAACAGTTGGTGTGAGGTGCAGAGTGGCGATCAGCAAATATTAGAAATTGAAAAGCGTGCTGCCAAGACACATGATATCCAATTTAAAGTTGAATTAATTTTACTGGAAATACCGAAATCTCACAATTGGCACAATAAATCAAATCTGTGAACAGCCAAGCGTGACACTGACATTACCTCTGAATATTTTCTGCGAATGGATAATGTGCAGTAATTACTTCAGTTATGCAATAGCTTCAATTAAATGGAGAACATTTAAGTCCTACCTAAAACAGTAGTTAACATTTCCTTTTGTTGAAAAATAGTGGCTGGGTATTTATGATCAGTGGAGTGGGTGGTGCGGTCAGACTGATAGAAACCGAGTTGTTGGACAAGGTCAGCGACTCAAAGACTGAGAACTATGTCAGCGTCTGATTTATGTGTGAAGGTGATGATTATGTTATTGTTTAGTATTCTGTGGAGATAATTAGCAGTGTCACACATATCGTGCAAACAGTATCCAGCTAAAGGTTTACTTCTATTGTTAGGAAAAATGTATAAAGACCTGTTTTCTGTCTATAATAACCAGTTATTACATTAATTAAACATCAATTACATGCCTGTTGTGCACTTACTTCTGTTGATTTTACCACTGCAGCACAAAGTAGCTCTGGGCCTTTTAATTTTTAACATAAAAAATATAACAGTCACAAAAATGACTGCTTTTGTTACAAGGTCCATTTTGTTATTTGCAGCCAAAGCACTCAAATATAATGTAGTCGTATTTGCGACTTCTAAGCTTTGAGCCGGAGTGTATAAGGTGCTCTTGGAAACAACATCACTCTGGAGACTGTTTCATTAAGCATGAAAAGCATTAATTTTGACTCGTATATCTGGCTGTAAAAATCAGTATCCGAACATTGCTCATCCATATACAATAATGTCTATAATTGAGAGTCAAAATGGTTCAGATAATCATACATAAAATGACTGTTTTTCATAACGTGTCCTTCTTCTTGCTCATTTTACATTTGTTGTGTGATCACAATGCAGAGTTGGTGCAGGCATGGTGTACAATGGATGCATCACTTTTTGTGCAAGCTCACTGCTGAATGACTACTTTTATACACTCCCATGCACATATATTTACAGGTTCTTTTTTGACATAGGCGCACCATTTATTTATTATTACATATCACTCCTGTTGCAACTAGTATTTTTCCCCATTGATGCCAGATTGTGTTTGTATCTGAATTCTTTTCTGAGTTGAATTAAATGCAAAATCTAATCTCTAGGACTGGCACATAAACAGACAAATACAAATTATGGCGAGCCCACATGAAAACACAACACAAATTTATCCAGATGATAAAATATGATGTGGCTGACACTGCCTCCAATGAAAAATTATTGGCATGAGCCAACATGTCAGCAGTATAATCGTGAATGATGTGCAGAAGAGAAAGGTCACAGCTGAGGACCGAGGCATTATGTAGAGGAACAGCTAAGCTCTTTAGCGCCCTGACTTAGATGCAGTAATTCAGTATTGAAGACTTGGTGTCTAACACATGCATACCGTATATTTTTTAGTAGCACAATGTGACACATTGCAGCAGATGTCACGTTATCATATAAACATTTGATTTAAGCTCAGCACAGATAACAAAAAGCCCATTTTTTTCTTACTATTTAAATTGAAAAATAGTACATTAGCATGACAGACCACCCTGCATGTGATTGCAGAGAAAAAGCAGGTGAGGGTCTCCACCATGAATGTGCAGCAGCATGCCTGACAGTCTCCCCTCCTGCATATCTTTCCTGCCACGCTTTGTTATAACTCAACCCTCTGAATCTATCTACTTCTTCTGACCAACAATGCCATGCAGATTTTCTGCCGCTGGGACCATTTGGGAGCTATTAAGCAGTGGTTTGGCAAAGAACAAGCATAACGGTAGCCTTTCAGCAGCTCCCACACCAGGTGGAAATCACAGAAATACATCATGAGGGTAGGAATGGGCTGAACGGTGGGTGTGCGATTCTTATCAGCGGCAATTTGGCCTTTCTGCATTAGAACTACTTTAGAACTTTGCATCTGTTACATTGTATTATCCCAATAATCTCAAAACACTTACATCCTGTCAACCTTTTTATCTTTGATCACAACTCATCTGCTAAAGTGAAACAATAACTCACTTGTAATTTTGGCATATTTTAATTAAACAACAAAGAATTAATGTTCTAAATGTGTTTAGCTAATTACATAATATTTATGCATCAAAGTGACAGCAGATACACCACAGTCACCTTCTAGTAAAGATATTTTGGGGAGTACCACACAAAGAAAGCACATCACACGGCGGACGAGAGTGACAAGTAAAATAATAGTGCAAGTTCTGAAATATGTAATTACAGCACTGAATACGTTTCCGTTTGTTGCTTGTTAATTCTTGTCTATCCAGTCATGTTTGGTTATTATTAGAATGCTACTCTATTGACTGTGTGAGAACAGTGGTAAAAACAAACATTACACTGGCTTTGGAATGGGTGAACCATGATACTCAGCCTTAAGTGGGGCTAAAAGTGACACTACCACAAACAAGTACAACATGAAACATGCACTGGACAATTTTTTTTTTAGAAAGGAAAAAGATGCAATGCAGCTTTTTAAACGCCTGTTGCATGTTGCTAACAAGCATTTCAACCAGAAAAGGGCAACGCAAGCCTATTGACCATCACCATTAATCACACCACCAACAATGGCACAGCTAATAACCTGACAGGCTTGTCTAGCTGAAAGAATATCATTCTTAATCTGAAAGGCTGGTGCCCCAGAAAAAAAAAGAACCAGGACAGCACATGAAAACTACGGAGTATGAACTGTCACACAACGTCAAAGTGAGAAAGAGCAATCTGGCAGGCGAGATTCCAATATCTTACTCTACAATGACAACTGGATCCAATCATGGCAGAACACTTCAGTGAGTTGGTAAGGCAATCTTCCAATCAGACAGACACATCCAACACAAAATGATCGCACTTAAGCTTTACTTTTACAATTACAAATAAACTGGAGATGTACTGTATTTACCGAATGCTTAAAGCCTCACTCTTGGAGCTGAGTGAGCAAAGGAAGCATGACAAAAAACAGGCAGATTTTCAAAATATTAACATATTTAGCCTCTTCTTTAACCCTTTTTCGTTAAAGAAAAAAAAAAAACAATCATAAAAAAGTGGCCAAGTTCTCTGTTAAGATCAACCATAAGAAAAACTATTCATGTGGTTTGAACATCTTGTGTATGTGTTTTATTTTGCATAATTATAGTCAATTTCATGCAATATCACACTTAAATGTATGTTTATATGCTGCTTTTGTACCTTGCATCTGTTGTAGTATGTGGCACAAACAATAAATCTACATGAAAGTATCCATAATAATGTGAAACTAAATAAATAAAAAATACTGAAAGATCCTTCTATGATTTTTTTCTTGACTTTTTTTCTGTAATAAATGTTACTGTATATATAGGGGTCTGTCTACAGGTAATAATTTGATACATCTTGACACACCTGAGCCTCTCCTGCTGCGATTGATATATCTCACACTCTCTGTTTCACCAATCCCAGGCAGCATGTTCCGACGCAGAAACGCGGGGGTAAAAGGTACCGAGAAGCCACGAGAATTCAAAACTGGACGGCAAAGGTGACGTGTCTGACAACACAATGGAACTCATCATCCTGATTAAGCTGGCCGTCCCTTTTTAATTATTTCCAGTATTTCATTCGAACGCAATCTCAAAAAGGTCACAGTTAAAAAATTAGAAATGCATTCCTCATCGGCCTCTCTAGCTGCTGAAGCCACTCCCTGAAGTGATGACTTTCAGCGTTAAGTGCTTTCTCCACTTCATTCACAATCTCCGTTTTTCACATTGGATGGGTGGAGACTCGAGGAGATTGGAAAAAAGATGTTGTTATCATGACAAAATTAACAAGACTGGTGGATCCACCTGTCACATTATCGCAGGACGCTAATATGGAAGAGTCCTACAGCCGGAGAGGACCCAAGGTCAGTGTCACTGCTGGTTTGTGCTGACCAAAGCCACTTAGATTGTTAGTGACACGGCTGTGATGAGGGACCACAAGAAAACCAAATACAATCAATCTTTATTTATTTTTTTACATGCTGCAACTACAGGAACATATGAACAACATTTTCAAATATATAAAGGCCCACTTTTTTCCACTGACTGAACAAAAATTCCCAGATATGCTGCACTAACATACTTTTTTTTGGTTGAGTTTTTTTTTCTTTTGCATGAATCACAATTGATTTTATTTTTGAGTTTTTTTTTCTTATAAGGTTCATAAATAAGCCAAACAAGACTGCTTCAACACAGCTCTGTGATGCATTTGCTCTGGTCTACCTAGTACAACAATCAACTTGTGTGTGCTCGTGTTGTTTGTGTGCCTGCGTTGTACATGTGTCTGCGTACGCACATGGGCTTTGATAAAAAGTCTTGAGAGGTATCGTGGAGGACCATGCCCTCCTCTCCTCTGCTCTCCTCTCCTCTCTATCCTGGCTAGCAGGCTCTCCTCATTACTGTCAGTCAGCATCAGGTTTAGCAGTGCCAGGCTCCTGCACAGCCCTCTGTCCTCTCTGCCCTGCCAGCACTAGCCTGCCTGACTGCTGCCATTGGTAAGCATTGTAAGAGCCCCTCAATCCCCTAGAAAACCTAATTACTCTCCACCCGCAACCAAGGAGACCGGAGCAGAAAAGAGGGAGGCAGAGGAAAGAAGAATCACACACACGTACCCTCCATTTATAAGCGCTCTGGCAATTATTCAGACAAAAGAAATGTGTTCATATTATATCTGCCGCAAAAAAAAAAAATAATTACACTAGCATTCACATTTACAAATCATTTATCTTTCCATTGAAGCATAAATATTGGCGGAAAGCATGAAAAAAAGAACACAAGATACATTTAGAAAGTGTGAAACACACACAGAAAAAAAAACACGCATGAATCAAACTGAGCATCGCTTTGACTACCCGTTAACTGGGTCACTCAGTTGGTGATTGTGTCTGACCACCAAACAAACAGTCATTCATATGTCTCTGCTCTGGCCCCATTTTCATCTGGAGCAGTTCCACTGAGGCCTCTGAAAGCAAAGGAGCTGACGGGTCAGGGATTTAAACCCATCTCCAGCTTCGGCACAGCAGCCATTACCACAGGGGGAAAACAACTCCTTGTGTCATCCTCCATCTGAGGGAGGGTTTATTTATGTTGGCTGCACATCTTTTTTTCAGGGGTGAGAGGAGAGTGACAGCGAAGAATTCCCATCAACTTTGTTGTCACTTTTCCGTCGTCTTGGTCAAAGTTTTCTTTGCTCACTATCAGACTGTCTCTCGGTCTCAGTGAAACGTCAGAGCATTTAGTGTCAACTGTAAAACCCAATTTCAAAAGTGCATTTAGTTGGAGAAATACAGAAAATATCTTTTCAGTTGGACATCTTGGTCACTCACCGGGATGAGACCTGTGCCACAAGCCTTGAAATGCGATGTCAGGCTTGGATAATAGCCTCCCATTCTGTGTGCTATCTGTACAGTGGAAATGCTTTGAAAAAGAAAATGTCTAATAAGAAATAATCTTCTTTCACATTAGAAATATTGGGGGAGGGCTCATTGTCATAAACTGTGATGCTCAACCCAGATAATGATACAGCATTCTGTTGCATGCAATACATTATGGACTTTTGCCCTTGAATATTCTTTCGGACTCATGCAGCTGTGCAGATCTGAGTTGGAACGGGGAAGCTGGTGCTTTTAATAAACTCGCAGGGACATTCAAAGGGGCTGGCAGCTACGGAGGTTTCATTTTCCCAGCAGTGAGCTGTGTCATTTAAAATAAGGATCATTTTGAGAAGGGGAATATCATAATGCTAAATCTAGATCAAATAACTGAGCAAGGTGTAAGACTGGATTTACAAGGCCTTGTAATCCTAAAAGACTAAGAAAGAAGCGCAGAAAAAAAAGCACAGAAAGGGAAAGACACACGGCATTGTGAAGGAGAGTGAGGGATTGAGAGATAAAGTAAAAGAAAACAATAAAAGAAGACAACATGTACAATTTTGTTTAACATTTGTATATAAAACCTTACAGCTGTGCATCAAATACAGTTTGTATACATGTGGTCTTTTATGTGTGTGAGTACAACAGCACAGGCAAGGAGACTGTGTATACAGCTTTGTTACTGGACTTCATTAAAACTTGAGACATGAAATCTCTAGAACCTGAATACACCTGGGTATGTGTGTGTTTTTTTTCCTGCAGGCAAGAACATAAAGCACACACAGTCCCTGAGAGAGTCATACGCAGACAAGTGGAAGAGCCAGGGGTACTGGTCAATTTGCCATTCACAGAAAGAGAGAAAGAGGCAAAGGGAAAAAGAAAACGTGACGTGCAAAGACAGAGAGTGAAACAAAGAGGGGGGCAAAGAGACAGAGAGAGCTCCAGCTGCCAGAGACAGGCCAGCACTAACAGTAGGCCACGAACTGGGAAGCCACAGTCACAGCTGTCACATGCTGAAGTGAAATTTGGGGCAGTGCTTTGATGGTATTTCTGACTGATAGCCCAGAACTACCTCAACCAGTGTACTAGCAGAGTTATCCTTCCTGCTCGCTGACATTAAAGCCAACAGTTTAATATGAGAAGTTTCGGGGGAGAAAACTGCCACTGCAAACAAAATAAACGGAATTTCTCAAAGTGTTGTCACAGCTGCCTCTGTGCAGTACACATCTATTTGTGAACAGTCTTCTTTCTGCATCCCAAAGACTGCCAGGGACATGGTGACGACCTGTTCTGGATGGCTTACAAGGCAAATCCCTTTATGAGGTGCAAGGAAAGGGTTACGCCCATTGCTCTGTAAATGGATGCTGCTCCTTCCTTTCATTTCCATAACAAGCCATCAGAACTCATCTCCCACTGAAGTGGCCACAGTCCCACTGGCAATTAAAATCATGCTGGGACATGCCATGGTTGTGTGTGACTCCACTGTGGGAAACAAAAGCAGCGGCAGCAGCGATAATGACGCCAACAGTTGAGTGGTAAATCTCGAACAATGTCGGCAGAAACCGTCTCTTTGATTTCTCCAGGAAACTGAGAGCAGGCCTCGTTTACATGTTTCAGTTTGAGCCTTACTGGAAAATATCAAACAAGAAGACGGCGAGAAACAGCATCATCTCATCTCTGTCTTCTTTATCACTTTCTATATGCAGTCCCAGTACTGAAAAGGTGGGTGTTTTTTCTTTTTAAAGAACTGCCAGTATCTAAACAGGCCTGAAATTTAGGAATTTGATAAAACAATAAAGATTTTCAAAACACTACCAGACTTGATCAGACTTTACAAAACTACAGAAGACATTTGTTTCCTCTTCTGACCTCATTTTATAATACATTCACTCCACCTCAACTGCAAAAAGAGAGCCTCTGCTAACATCAACAGACATTATTTACATTTTTTTATTAAATATAAAATTAGGCTTGTTAAACTTCAAGGGAAACCAGCAGTAGTGCAGCATCACACAGCAAAGCCCACATATTTAATGACAGAGGCTTTTGTTTAAAACATTACCCAGAATCTGCATTGATAATTAGAATACACATCAGGATGTGTCTGATTCGGCTCAAAAGACGATTAATCGATCACATCTTATTCACTTCAGAGCATCATGCCATGTTTCTCCCTTCCCTCTGTTTTCACACTTGCCAGGCTCTCACCACATCTGCTAACCAATTCCCATGTGGAAACCCTGGACATATCTTTTAACCGTACTATGGAGAAGAGAATAATATAGTCATGGTGATGAATGAATTTTGTTCATCGCATCTGTATTTATATAAATATTTTAAATATAGGCTCCAATAAAATCATTACAATACATCCAGAAATGAATGACATTAAATAAAGTATTTTTTCCAGTGAGAGGGTGGATGAGGAATGCTGTGTTGTGAAACTAACTGTTGAGATGCTGAAACCTTTGCAGAGAAATACTGGCACTCGAAAGCTACTTTTAGCAGCCTATCTAACAAAGCTGTGGCTATCCCCAGCCAGCCTGGGAGGAGACGAGGCATAAATGAATGTGCATAAAGCACTTTGCATCACATCATCATTGTTTAATCCTTTCATTCTCATCTGTCAATCATCCTCAGATGCAACCTAATCCCTGAATATTTGTGGGCCAGTCTATATTGATACCTTTGACATGACTTGTAAGCACAGCTTCTATTTATAATACAAAATGTTCTTTTTAAGTCTTAAGATAAGCTTTAGTTGGGTGACATTATTCATTTGTAATGTGTGTGCCAGTTGGCATTTCTTTAGCCTGTTTCCTTTGATTGACGGGGCCTGTGGTTATCTCCCCTTTGTGCCCTTTACCAATATTCCGGTGCAGATGGTCACAAAAAACATAAGATTACTCAGATCATACATATACATGATTCTCAAACGGAGGTGGAAATCAGAGGCAAACGCTGCTCTGTGACTTATTTGCCCACATTTGCAAAAACTGACTCATACTCAAACAAACCTACTGTATGTCTGACTATGACAGTAACCTACAATTCAGGCAATACTGACCTTAAAAGCACAATTTTCTCCACAATTGCACGCATCTACATAAACTGATTTGTCATAAATATTTCATTAGATTTAAATTAAATTAGTGTCCACTTTAACATAACCTAATGATAATTGGCTGCCAAACTCCTTTCAGTCCATTTCAGAGTGTCTCTTTACAGTGGAACTGTCCACGAGTTGGGGCAGTGTCAGTTATGTCTGCTGATACAAGTTGTTTTTCCTGTGATCCTGTCATCCCAGTGCAAACACCTTCAGTTGTTTACAATGAAATGTCCTCCGTGTTCACCTTCACCTCCTGTCTGTTTTCAGCATTACTCTACGTGATGTACATACTGTATAGTTTTACCATACTGCAGCATTCAGCAATGAGAGGTCATTGGCAGGGTTACTTGCGAGGTCATTGTTAGTCGTGAGAAAATTAACGCTGATTGGTCCCGTCACGATTCGCTCCCCGAAGCTCGTGCCTCCGAGGCACCTGCCAAGCCGAGCTTTTTTTAAACAAACACAAAAAAAAACGAAACCTATTCAACAGCTGCATAGGCAGCCAGGCAGGGAGACAGTGGAGGGGAAAGAGGGACAAAAGAAAGCACATGCAAAACAGAGAGCACTTTCTAAATGGGAACCTCAGAATGGGACTTCTTTTAAAGGTCTTAAATCAATTGAACATAAAGTACAAACCCATGCAATGTTAATCTATCTGGCTTAATCCCATTGCTTTAAGTTCCTTTATAATCCACATTCAATACAACCATTTTTCTTCTCTAACAAGCTAGCCCTATAGCCATTTTATAAATCATTGGTACAAGGCCTGTGCAGTGCCACAAATGCTGTTATGGTGTCATTATTTCACTGAGTTATGAATCACGCAAGGTAGAGTGACAAACATTTTTAAGACTTATACAACAGCACAAAATATTGTATTTCCTTCTGAGTCATTGCAAAAAAAAGGAGTATAATGCTGTTTAAAAAAAGATAAGCAATAACCACGACAGCAAGAGGAGTTTCTTGTTCACTTAAAAACTAGAAGCATCATCAAACATCTGAGCTGTTTTATTGCACCTTCGACTTTTATGAGGAAGGCTCAGAACAGAGGAAGTTAAAGTGATATACTTGCCATGTAAGAAAATGTGGAGAAACACTGGTAGTTTCTCAACTATATGCCAATATCCTTAAGTCACCATGTGCTCGGGCTTTGAAAGCCTGCACTGCCAATTCTTCATTTGAAACCTGAACAACTCTTTAACAATGCCTCTCTCTGATCCAGTGGAAAGGAGAAAATCTATTATCGATTTCCACCTGGTTTAGGTTGGAAAAAGCCCTGATAGCGATGCTGAATAGCGCTACAGTGTACTGTGCTATAGCCTGCACAGTAAATGCTGGGGGATGGTGTGAGAGGGCATGTCAACAAAGCCCTTGACTACGCCACAGCACCATCTGCACATGCTGAATATTTAATTGTCAATAGAACTGCTCAAGACCAGTAATCAAGAAAAGAAAAGATAATACACATCATGAAGAGCTTGTACGACAGTTCCTGCGTGATTGGAGTTTGGCTTATTTTTTAAATCACCCATTGTTTCAGGGTTAATTGTGACAATTTCTACACGCGTGCAACACAATAAAAGATATTTCTAAATCACTTATGCCATTCAATCCCATTCAACTCCAAATGCTACAGAAAACAACTCAACCGACTTACAACTCAGCCAGCAAATGCAATTCATCACTGTCAGTAAGAAGTCACCAATCATTTCTTGCAATTTCAGACGAGCTAATATCAGCCTATTCACTTAAAAATAAAGCACGCCATTTTACATTAATGTGCACCTTCCAAAACACTTTAACAGCCTGCACAAGACAGGAGAGTCTTGATTCCACTTTCTAATTCCCAGATTTCCTCTTTCCAACCCCAGAATAAATCTTTAAACCAACAGCCAACATTCTCTGCAGATAAATTAGAGCCTGTCTCCTGTCAGTCACGACCCTGTCAAGTCAATAGGCAAGTTACCAAAGCAAGATGGTTTCACCACTTTTACTCTGTTGCATTAAACAGACAATAAAGCTTGATTTAATACAATTGCGGACCAAAATTGCCACCTTCTGCTACAATGGCACTATATTGTAATAGTAAGGCAGAGCTCATTGAAAACATTTGCCATGATGAGGGAGCTATGATGAGGGATGAAAAAAGCCTAACGTGATAAAAGCAGTGGAAAAAAAATGATGTAGATATAAAACAGTAAGGTAATACAGAGAAGCAACATAACCTCAATCATGCTGAAAATTTCCTTTAAATCTGTTATTTTCAACTTTAATTGCTTTGGTGAATCAGCACAGACAAAGTGAGAACAATGGGTCCACACTGGGTGTTTGTATCTCTTTGTATCTGCTGTGTGAGCACACAAAATTAGGTAAGCTAGTGACATGAGACATAATCATTTTCTTTGAGCGGGGTTAGTGACCAATTTATTCTTACCTTAGGCTGGGCGCGACGGGGAAAGGCAACCTTAGGATCAATCTGAAAATAAGAAAAGAACAGCAAAATTGTCGTTAGAGGGAAAAGCTGGGATATCTGAAGGGTGAAAGACATTGAACAGGCATCAACAAAGGGCCCCAGAGTGCAACTGCTCACATTTTAAATTCTCCACCGGGCAGGAATAAATACTTGCATTTTCAGATACATATTTAAAATTTAATATATTGACATTTTAGATTTTTAACTGAGTCATTAAGATTTACAAAAAGCTTCATAAACAGCTTGTGGTGATGCAAACAGTCTGCTTTGGAATATAAGAAACATTTTCCAGAACTAGAGCTGCAATCAAGTTGTTGCAATTACAAATTAAGCATGCACATGAATGAACCAACAAAGCAGTAATAAGAACACAGAGAGGAGCATTTCTTGGTAAGACAGTGATTCCGCTAAATACTTTTGTCAAGTCTGATTTATTTACCCTTTGGCCACAATCTGGTTCAGGTAAATTTTCAGTTATATATACGATACGATATATATAGTAATTTGCAGTTATATATATATTAATATAGTAAATATCAAATTAATGCCTTATTTTGTGTGTGTTATTGGTGACCAGTTCATTAGCAAACTGCCATTTATTGCCCTATGCAGTAAAAGAAACATATTATTCAGTGCATAAATCCAAACTGTAAAACTACTTAAAATTTGAATTTACTGTTGGCCTACTATCTAACCTGGTTCCTTATAAATTATACAGGTGCATAGATTTTCCCAATAACTGGTTTGATTTCAAGTCAATTTTGTCACTGGGCGGCCCAAAGTTTCTCCAAAGAGAGCTGGCCAACATCACTGACCTCATTACTCACAGTTGCAAATTATCTACAACTGACGGCGCTCAATGACATATACTCGGCACAACATTCACTGCATTCGGAAATGCACTTTAGGATAACCGCATATTAATTACTGCAAATTACGTGTGTGTGTGTGTGTCTTTGGACCAAATTACTGGTGCAGCTAAATTATCTGTTCGTGCTGCAACCTGATATATAATAAACTGAATCGTCACTGTTTAAATAAAAATAAAAGTTAGCGTGGAGGCCGGCCACACCAATGTTCTGCTGGTCATGGTCGCAGCAGAGACTCGCTTTTATTTTAGGCAGGAACCGCTGATTGAATATGACAGGAAGAAAATGAGAGTCTGAGGCCGGTGACGCCTCCAGATATTGCCAAATAACCGGGAGGATGCGTCAGATCAGCCTGTTTCTCCATCTTGTGCTTGTTATCTCATTAGCTTCATTTTCCTCATTAATTTCACTGGTATGAAGGTATGTGGTGGGGGGTCTCATCAACCTTGCACTTAGAGTGAAGAGGTAGTGTCTCGAACAGCAATGTCATCCTAAATTGTCCTTGCCTGAATACCAATGACTTTGAGAAAAGAACATTTCCAAAACGACGTCTTTAAAAGAGAACCTCTTCATGCGGTTTCTTATTTTGCCGCGTGTTAATACTGAATTATTTACAATTTGTATACCAATTCTATGCATTCGCACAAGTTACTCCTCCAGCACAGATGGATTTATTTAAGAAAATGATATCTCATCATGCTGGGGAAAACAATGGAAAGAAAACAGAAGAAGAAAAGACACCATCTGCACGGATCAATTAAGCCATTGAGACTGACTACGTTTTAATCTGTTTGAAGGGAAACCATGATGTGCAATGTCACTGTCATCTTTTCTGTCTGTCTCACTTATTACCGTTATCTTTCCAAATCAGGTCAAAATGAGAAATGAATTCAATAACACCTGGGCACGGTAACCCTGCTTGTAATGAATTTCATTTAAAGATTTGTTTTAGCACTTAGCCCCAGGCATAACCAATTCAAACTCAATTATTTTGTGCACCCTATTTGAACAAAGACAACACATTATGCTCTGAATACCAAAGTCCTATACTTGGTAATGTATCTCACTTTTTAGGCATATACACAACATATCAAACCTCATTTCATCACAGAGCATAAACTTGTTGTTCTGTCCTGCTGAGAATTTCTATTCACTATGAAGATTCCTCTTTGCAACACGCACAAGAGAACACTTTAACACAGCGGGAGAAATGTCATATAGTTTTCTGCCAGTTTAAAATATTACAATTATCAAAAAAGAAACAATTACATGCACAAGTATGAGACAAAATTATGCTGCAAGATTGTTTAAATCGCACGCCGAGCAATGCAACCAAATTAGGCAATGAGGACTTACTAACCAATCCTTCTGAGAAATGCTGTAGCAGCACCTTTTTAGGTCACAACTTATGACGAGTAACTCCTTTGAGAAATTTCACATTATGAGGAGAGGAGATGTAGCAATTGTTTCCCTTTGCTTTACATACTGAGTGCATGAGAGGTTTTTATTTTTTTTATGTAGAAAGTGCCTTTATTCTTATGGCCAAGAGCTAAAACACGCATTACCCTTTGCACTGGATAACCATTCCACTGAACCAGAGATTATGTTGTCTCAGTTTCACCTGATACTTCCTTCCTGAAACATTTTTGTTATGTAACACACATACCATCAGGTTCAGGATCAGGACCAGACCTGAGTAGTGCACTTGTTTCAGTAATTTCACGTGGAGTTACTTTTTTTTTAGGCCTTTGTTATCTATCAATATTTTATTTACATTAAACAATTTTAAACTAATTTAAAAAAAAAAAACCTATCAGTGATTTACCTCGCTTATTTTGGTCTGTGTTGTTGTTTCTGACAGTTGTTTTCTTAATAGGTTTGGGAAAACACACTCTTGCTTTCATTTTCTCCACCTACAGCAGCGTAATGCAAATGAAACCTAAGCTGATGTAGCGGTGGAGAAGGTACATTAAACACTTTGGAAACATCATATACTGAAGACACACAATTGCAGTCTAGAAAACTAGACCTTTGATTTACCTGGAGCTGGTTATAATATGGCACCAGAAAAATAGTTAATTAAGCCCCTATTTTATATATAATAACATGGATAAATCAAAGGCAGGGCAAACTAATTCAGCAGCACGCAGATATATATAGATATCTCACATTGAACAAAATGAACAGTCTGCTCTGTCCGCACCTGAAGGGGACAAATACATGAAGGGCTGGAAAATGTACCGCTGTAATCGACAGCAACTGAAGGCATAATGTGTTCAAATGGAAAGTGAAATCAAAATGCATCATTGAAAAACAACACCAATGAGTCTACCTTTTTTTTTTTTCCTTCAAAATTCTAACCCGGAGCTAGACCTAATTTACACATAAGAAGAGTGTGATTCTATTTGTTGGGTTTTTTTTTGTGAGAAAAAGAAAATGTTCAGTCTTTTGCTTAGATTGAGGTATCATTATTATTATTATTAGCGGCATCTGTTAACTACAACTGTGTGTCGGATACATAAGGTCCTCTTTAAATTACTGTAGCAATCTCATCACAGTCAGCAGTACCTGTTCTATACAATTGACTGGCAGCCACTAATGTGATGTGATTTTCAAAAGGCCCTGCAATTACAGTGTGTGTGCCTTTTGCATTGTGGGTATCTCAGATAAATCTTAACCATCTAACCAGCCTGCATGGCTCAATTCACAAGGGGCACGGTAAAGGCACGCTACTTGTAAAGTATTTTACAAAGCTGAAGCAAAACTTGCCTCTCCGGTGAAACGATTTTGGAAAATTTTGCTAAACTTATAGACTTCACATCACCCTAACAAGGCTCTTTCAAATTTAAATCTTGACACAGCTTTGTTATATGATGCAACACGGTCTCACAAAGAGCAAAAGTGGATTTCCTCAAGACATCATACAACCTGATATGTCAACGTAATAAATGAGAACAGACCAAGAGGAATC
>OMNN01074662.1:0-17396 GCA_900302755.1 Chromis chromis | reverse complement strand
CAGGGATACCCCCAGTCCCCATCCTACCCTAACCCCAACGCCCAGTCTGGCCCGTCTTACTCCAGCTACCAACCTGGGCAGCCATACCCACGGCCAGGGGACCCTCGAGGTGTTGATCCTGGCTACTACCCCCACCCAAGGTAAGTAAATACAAGGAAGCTGTTTATATCACAGTACACAATGCCACTGTATACACTGAGGTCATCCTCTAACACAGGAGTTACCAGTTATGGAAAGATGAGTCAATACCCTGGACAGACAGGATTAATAAACAAAAGCGAAACTTCACTGGAACAGAGTCACTCTCTGCTTGTTGATTTAAACCTCAACTGTGTATCAAAATTATTTAGAAGTTTGCTCCATTAAAACAATCCCTACCTGCCTTAAAATGCCTCTATACCATCGCTTCCTCTAGACTGTGCAGATCTATGAAGTCTCTGCCTCCCTCTCAACCCACCCCTCCCCAATTCAGCCATACATGTTATAATCAGAAACCACTCTGAAGAAGAATAATGCTATGGAAAGTCCCGCCCAGCAAGGTGACAGCCATGGTTGACTGGTTATTTCACTCATGATATATGTTGTAGTGTATTTAAAAAAAAACATATGGTCATGTTAACATAGTATGAAAGGCTATGATTTATACCCGAGGGCGTCTTTAATAAAACTTACAAGTAGTAACAAAGGCTGAGACAAGAACAAACACAAGGCGGCTGGAGAAACCAGGAAAATCCAAACAAGGCATAAAAGGTATCCAAAAACATCAAGGGAACGTTGTGTAAAAAAGTAAAGCACAAGGAGGACATGAGGGGAATCACAGGGGAGGTGACCAGAGGAACTGACAAAGAGAAAGGGAAAGCACACAGACTAAATACACAACAGAAGCAAGACACAATTAGATGAAAACAATTAGACAATCACAAGGGCAGGAAGCAAAACTCCACACAAGACATGAGACACAAGGAAAGTGATGCTCAAAATGAAACTGAACATACATATGGAAAAAGAGAAGGAGCCACCAACATGGAAGCACAGGAGAAAGGAAAAACAGTTACAAACACACAGGGAGTGATCTTACAACACAAAAAACAGGAACAAAAACCACAACAACAAAACCATGACAACAGGTCCCACTGACAGAGTAGCTAGAAAGTATCTCCTTCCTTATATTTGTGGTAATAATGCAGCCCATCATTGTTAATACTCTGTGAAATCCATTTCTGCGTTGTGATACGGTACGTACCTGTCCGCTCCTCTTCTTTCTCATTCTTTGATAATGTTTGACTTTTCCTCATTGTCACCTCCTACTATTTCCCACTGTTTGACCAATGTTGCGTTCTTCTTCTAGCTCCCAGCAGAGAGGACCCTTACGGCAGGATGTGCCTCCATCTCCTACCCCTCCGCTTCGTGGACTGCGGTACGACACTATGACACGAGGCACTGGGGGTGGAGGTTACAGGTAGGGGCGATTTGAGGAAGAGGACAATTAAAGGTAAATTTTGAGTTCAAAATCCTCCTTTATTTTACTAATGACTCAATTTTAATATATGACATATGTTCTGAAATTTAAAATCTGCAAGTAAGAGAGAAAAGGTCTAATTCTGCACAAAAAATGCAAAAGAAAACTATTTGTTGCAATATGTAAAATGAAGTTTTAAATGTGTCTCTTTTTAATGAAAGCCTTTTGCAGTAACATTCAAAATCCTTCAGTATCTGAGCCCTAGTGTTGATAAATCTGAGAACCTTTTTGATTGGTTACAGGCACCAGTTGGAGCCCAGTACAGACCGGTATGACTATACTGGGGAGGGAGGAAGACAGCAACACCAAACCAACCCAAGACAGAAGAATGCCATGACTGCAGCTGTGTAGACAAACCAGGTCCAGAGATGAAAATAAGCAGAACTTTAACTGCTTTGCATCATGCAGCTCATCTGCTTTCAGTACTTCAGTGAAATAGAGTTGTGAAACCTCTTAATGGTGTAATTTGAATCACCATCATTATCCAACACCGTCTGTGTTGTTTGAAGTATATGCTAATACACAGACAAGCAAGGTAAAGAAGGTTAATTATAGGGTGGCCGACGTGATGCATAATGTCTTGTTTTTTTGAAGTCATTTAAATTGCTTTGAATCTTCCCAGAGTTTAAAATTAGCAGGGTTTTCACTTTTCACTATACTCTGATTAAGTTGTCTCTTTCAAGCCTCAGTCAGAGCAACAAAGGTAATTGGATCCATTTAAATGAAGCCACTACGGGCGTACATACAGCTCCGCACACTATCATATTGTTCCTGGGGGTTTCTCTACTGCTGCTACAACAAGCCAAAAAGTTAAATATTCAGCAGTGTAATTTGTAATACTATTCTAACCTAGTCTATATGGACATTCACATAGATAAATAACACTTCTCAACATTATATTTATGTAATCAAATCAAATTTTTCGAGAAGATTGAAGCAGTTTGTGTGAAAATGTGACTCCTGAGTGTTAGTCGAGATGTGGACAACAATGGAAACTGTGTGGATAGCAGCAAATTAGATTACACTGATCAGCCACAACAATAAAACCACTGAAAGGTGACGTGAATAACATTGTTCATCTCATTACAATGCAATATTCTGCTTGGAGACTGTAGTCCTGGCATTTATGTGAAAGTTACTTTGACACGCACCACTTACCTAAACATTGTCGCAGACTGAGCAAACCCCTAAGGTCCCATGTCCATGGCCCCGACAGGTTAGAGCTGTTTTAGCAGCTACACAATATTAGGCAGGTGGTTTAAATGTTGTGGCTGATTGGTGTATATCTCTGTTAGGAATGGATGCTGAAACAAAAATCAATATAAAATTCAGCAATAGCAAAGGTATATCTGTCCACGGTGATTATACTATAAAAAGTTCGACAAGACACTTAGAGCTATGGTGATATTTACAGTATGTTAAATTAAGTGCTCATTCTGAGGTCCATTGTCTTAATTTGCCAGACAGGGAGAACGCCACTATACCACTAAACTACAGATTCTGTCTTAATGAGTAGTCTGGTGTATCACGTATTGATTTGTCAATGAAGTGTGAAATCGTTTAAACAGCAAAGTAGAGCACTGTATGAATTATCTGTCTGTGTATCGATAAGCTTTTAATAATTCTATGATTGCCTTCCATTTTTATCCATTTAGTTACATTTTTAAATCTACATCAAAAACCACTTCTAGCAGTAGGTTTACAGCACCTATGAATGTCCCTATTCCTGCATTAATATTATAGTAGATTAACAATATCACAAAGCAATTGTTGAAGTACTAAATCTCAAACTGACATCCATTTATATTACTGTCCGGGCATATTAGCAGTACTGGACTTTGAATAGTGATTTGAAATGACCTCTACTTGAATGTATTATAAACTTGCATGGATTGCATTTTGACAGTCATCTGTACCTAATCCATGCTGTAAACCTGTGTTTATTGAATCATTTCTAGGCGATTAGAGTTTCTAAGCGGTTTGCTATCAGACATTCAGTTCACAGATAGTCCACTGCAGTAAATACTGGACAATTACCAAGCTTCTGGAAGAAGTTGCGTTAAGAACAAGACAGGCATTTGGTAATAACGCTGTGATTACCTGTCAAATTACATCCCACTCAAAGGAATACTCACACCAAGCAAGATAATTCCAACACAAACATTTTACACAAGAAGAGCTTTTTAATGCAGCCTCCTTCTTTACTGGGAATAATAACCAATAATGGTAGTGAATTGTGTTATATATAAAGCCACTACATAGAGCTATCTTGTGGTAGTGCCTGAACTAGTCTTGTTACATTTCCACACTGAATGTGCAGGAGCGTAGTTGTTTAAGCCTTACAGATACTGTTGAGTAAACCAGACAGAAAAAGATTTTCTTTTTTGGGCAGGTGTTTAACAGAGCAGAGATAGAGGTCATTTCCACTCTGTGTTACTTACGCCAGGCGCTGTAGTTTGGATGTGAAGGACTCTGTGACCCGATGGCGTAGGCATCACTGTGTGCTGAAGTCCTGCTCAAACATGAAGTGAGCTTCCGAGTGCAGTCAGTGTTGTCAGTGCTGCACCACAGTGGAGATCCATTTATCCACTTACCAAACCATCAGTTAAGTGTGACTAAGAGTTAGAGTGTAGCGTAACATTTCTGTGTTTCACTCCACAAAGCTCAGCAGTATTAATTTCAATGGAGATTAAATGTTTAAAATGACATTTCAGGATTAGGTGGATTGCATTTCTGTTAATATGGCTGAGAGTAAAATCCCACAAAAGTGAATGTTGAGAGTAATTTGACTGAAACCCATGCAAAAGAATGTAAAATAGATTTAGTTTGGAAAGCCTTTAGTTTGTTTTCTTGGACAAAACTGGATTTTTTTTTCGGGGGAAAGGAAGGATGGAAGGACAGAAGGGGAAAGGTTGGCAGGACGGAAGGAAATCAAGGACTGATGGGGTATAATAATTTATGCAAAGGGAAGAAATGAATAGAAGTGACTGATGGGGAAAGAAAGAAAGAAAGAAAGAAAGAAAGAAAGAAAGAAAGAAAGAAAGAAAGAAAGAAAGAAAGAAAGAAAGAAAGAAAGAAAGGTAATAGAATAATAGAAGATATTTATGGAAAGAGGTGGAAAAAAATGGTAAAAATATAAACGCAGTGCAAGAATCCCAAACCTTTTGTGGGATTATCACAGAAGAACAGAGCAGAAGATAGATGAAAGTTCATGAAGATTTATGCAGCATTTGTTCTGCAGTAGGAGGAGGGTTACAGGGGTCGGCTTGTGTTGGCTGAATGTAGTGAATTTTGGGAATTATTCACAAATATTTGCCTTTTTTTTATTTTTTTTTATGCTATCATCACTTTTCAGCTCCAGTGTGGAAATCAAACTTCCAAATCAAAATGTTAATATATTACTGAAAGTAACACATTTTTAGAAGACTGACCTGATGTCACGTAAAGAGAACCAACACCAAAATAATTCACATCCCTTTAGATCATTCACTCCTTTGCTCAGTGCTGATATTACAGCAGATAGTAGACTAGAAATAAACAGCACAGTAGTACAGAGTGTGATGCTATACGAGGGTTGATCAAAAAGTTACGAAACTTTGCCTACAACAATCATAAACTGTACCTGATTTGAATTTGGCCGCCGTTCCTGTTACAGTAGTCTCCTTGTACATGCTCTTGTTATGCTCCTGACCTGATGCACCTTGTCCATTTTTGGAAACTCTGGGCTCTTTCACTGTGAAAACTGCTGTTTCTGCTCCTGATGGTAGCTGCAGACCCACAGACATGAAGGTTGGCTCATCTCAGGCTGCTGACTGACACAAAATGTCATATCTTTTTTTCTGCTCCAGTTTGAGGTCCATGGAGGAATCGCAAATAGGCACCAATCAGTGGTCACAAAAACACCTTTAACACAGGTTGTGCTGTTGATAGCACAGTGTCAAATGGACTCCTTCCTTGTGACAGTTACTGCTCACACATTTTGCACATGCATGACCGTGATGTACCCACATGCACATGCATTCGTACCATGAATAGTCTTGGAACGTTTTGATCAACCCTTTAATTTACCTACCATTATTTCAAATGCTACAAAATAAGCTCTTGCAGCAGGTCAAATGCTAAACGGTTAAATGGTAGTCTGAACTAATGTAAGTGTACAGCTATGAACTGGTAAAATGTATATGCAATATGACATTACAACTAATAATTTATGCTGCTGAGTGAAAATGTGAGAATCTCTAGCTGATACACTAAAACAAAAAAAATAGATTTCTATATATTACCAAAAGGTCATTTTGATTACTTTGGATCATCATACTTACCTATGCATTACAATATGCTGAAAAGTGAGCATGGAGCACCAGAGGAAATGATCCTCTGGGATCACGTGAATGATTTTGGTGTCATCATTCTGAAACTGCATCACACTCCCTAAAGACAGAATGAGCAGGAATCAAAGATGGAAGTTCTTCTCCGCTGAATGCTTGGCCAGCGTGTGGTGAAGCTTTTTGAGCTACAGTCTATTGAGATGTGAGACGGTGTATTTCTGTTACTCCTCTGATGCTAGTACACAGTTCACACGTATGTAACTCTTCACAAGCATTTATTTTTTTATGTTTTTTAATAATAGTTGGTGTTGTTGGTCGCGTCTACAAAGGCCACAGATTGTTTGACTTGTGTTGCCAGGTTACTGTACGAATGAGGTACACTGCATAGTTTTTGATCACCTTTTTTCCCAAATTCAATTAATTTAGTTTTTTCTATATACAAAATAATTACCTGTACAAGCAAATTTCAACACACTTTCTGGAAAATAGTGAAGAAAATATGCAGAAATAGACGCAGTGACACTTTATGTACCTTGGTAAACATGTCAAACACCCTGTATGGCTCTTTGGTTTTTAGCAGTACGAGTTGCACAAGTTGAAGGTACTCACTAGAATCTTTATATAAAGGGTTCTGGTACTACTGGTTCTCCCTTTACAGGAGCCAGTGGATGAAGGAACCAGCTAAATAACCTGTCTTAGAAGTATAACATTTTTTTTATTATACTGCTTGCATCTAAAAATTGCAATCTCCTTTTATAATGTAACAATTCTATTGTTTTCCAACATTTTATATTTATGTATATAACATCTTTTTTTGCATTAAAATATTCATTTCAAGACACAGTTGCCCAAAGATGTCATGCTTTAAATGTTAAAAATGTTAAACGTTTTCCTCTCTTTAAGTCACAATGCATGCCCAGCACATCTGCTAAGGTTAATTAAATATGAGTCAGGAGAAATTATTTCCCTCATGTCCCCCATACCCTGCAAGGTGAATCATTAACATTGCCAACCCAATTTAGTCCATCATTTAAGCAGCTGATAAATTGTACCTTTGTGATAAGAGATAGATGTTGGCCCCAAATTAATGTAAGACTAATTATCAATTAGAAAAAGAAGATAAGGAACACTGATTGTGGCACAAAGTTTTCTTAGTTTTTCTGGCGTAATGCCATCGTACTGTTAGGTCGAATCCCTGGGACTAATAAGCATTTAGTCACGGTGTGTGGCTTAAGGTGCTTTCTTATTTGTCAGACAGTAGGCGCAGGACTTGGGCTGCAATCAGAGAAGTTTGCAGTAATGAGACACAGAGGCCAAGGAAATGTTTTATCGGTCAAGGCTTAATTAGCATATCCCAGACCTCCTGGCCAATGGGGAGACGGAAAGGAAGTAATTAAATTCTCCAGAGTCGCAGCCAAGGTTCAGTATGGATCTACAAAGTGTGTCTTTGTGTGTGTGTATTTTCAACATTGAATATTCTGATTACTGTGTCTATTTAGGTCCTATTTAGTGTTTGTGTTAATGCATGTCAGAGCTTAAATTAGTAGAGAGATTAATTGCAGTGTTCCTCTGGACTGTTCTCATGCTCTGGGTTAAAAAAAAATGTCACTGAATTGCAGCAAATGAAAAGAGTAGGAGGACCAAACGCCTGGTCAGCTGGCTGGGTTTTTTTTTTTTTTTTTAGCTTGTTTAAAAGAGTGAAAAACTTTCTGGCCCCTTATCTCACGGGTAAATGATGAATTTTGCATTGCATTAAAAGACTTGCTGTGAACATTAAAGGTTGCTGCTGCTTCTGCTGTTGTTGATGAGCCGACTGCACAGGGGTTGTTAAGTCTGACAGAAGTATAAGTGTATCTGTCCTTACAGCCCACTTTTACAGGTTGTTCAGTTCACTAAAAGCACCTGAAAATTGGTACAAGGCCAAATGTCAGTTTGCCAAAAGATCTTCCCATTCAGCAGCAACAGAAAAACACAGTAAATATTGTACCTGGGATGAGGTCAGATCAAGAGTTTGAGCTCTTACTAAAAGGAGAGTGGACTCTCTCGGACAAAGCAGTGCTTCCCACTATTTCTAAAAAGCAATCCCTTGCAACTCCAAACAGGTTTAACCATTAGCTTTTCTGGGCCTAACTTAAAGCTAACAATTAGCTTGGTAGCAGATTTTTTCCATCTGCTTATACGAGCCTAGATCTTAGTGGCAGAAGTCTAAACAGGGCATTCTAGACATCTCTCTCTGGACAGCAACGTGTTCCAGCTCCTCTTTGGGGATTCCATGCTGTTCCCAGGCCAGATGTGATATGTAATCCCTATAACAAGTTCTCCTCCCAGTTGGACGTGTCCCGAAAACCTCCCGATGAAAGCACTCAGGAGGCATCCTAATCAGATGCCCATACCACCTCAGTCGGCACCTTTCCATGTGACGAAGCAGCAACTCGACTATGAGCTCCCTACGGATGTCCAAGCGCCTCACCCTATCTCTAAACTTGAGCCCAATCACCCTATGGAAGTAACCCATTTCCACCTTGTATCCACTATCTCATTCTTTCAGTCATTACCCAGACCTCATGACCGTAGGTTAGTGTTGGAACAGACCAGCTGGTAATTCCAGAGCTTTGCCTCAAGAAGTTTAAGGGTTGTCAGACTTATTTTTTTCCCCCCAAGCCAATAACGTCTTCATATTGTAAGCTATTTTTAGTTATTTGAGCCACCTTCAGCTAGATAAAGTCTGTTGTTTCTCACATCACACAGTTTTGAGTATTATTTTAAGAACCCAAGATTAGTATGCCATTGCTGTGTTATTATTATACGTCTGCCACGTAATACAGTTTTTAATTAACATTCACTCAACAAGCTCTTCATTATCAACACCTGTAAACCTGCTTATTCGTGCAATTATCCAATCAGCCAGTCATGTGGCAGCAGTGTAAAGCATAAAATCATGCAGATACAGGTCAGGAGCTTCAGCTGACGTTCATATTCAAATGTCAGAATCTGGAGTTTAGTCAGACAAACATCCAGTGAATTGTTGATGATCAAGCTCAGAAGAGGACTCAAAGGCTACAGTAACCCAAATAACTCGTCCCTGTGGGCTACAGCAGCAGAAAACCTCTTCGGATTCAAGAGACAAGAACAGAACTCTGTACAGCTGAGGACTGGAAGAATGTAGTCCAGTCTGATGAATCCCAATTTCTGCTGAGGCATGAACATTTTAGAGTCATAATTTGTAGTAAATTTTTAACTGATGCTGTCTTTTACTATGTAAAGGGCTGTGTGATCACTTATTTTGTGAATTGGCATATAAATGAAAGTGAATTGAACTGAACTGTTTGACAGACTGTCAAACAACCTGGTCGACTCACTAACTGACTATGTGACAGAGTCATTGACTGACTGGATGTGTAATTGCTCCAGCCTCCTTCCCAAGGCAGGTTTGGCATGCTGTAATTATTAGCAGTTATTATTAGTAGTTTTAATAAGCATTGTAAGCCACTGTAATTAGGATTTCCTATTATGAGTGGTTGCCAGCTTGTGAACGTGTGAGTGTATGTGCGTCTACTTGGCAAGGTATTGTTCAGTCATAGCTATTATTGGCGGCCTGGCAGCTGCTTTTTTGTTCCCCTGACTTCTGATTGTTCCTCATGTACACACTTTGTTTGAAGGCCGTCCTTGGAACTGCCAGACCTCCAAAAATCCTCATTAATTATTGTCAACGCACAAGCTTGTTTTTTTCCATTACTGTGGACTCCTGAGTCAAATGTGACAATCACAGATCACATCGTGTTTGGTTTGTTTTTGCACACGCATTCCATTTTAATCACATTAATGCAAATTCATCTCTATTCTCATGTTTGTCGCCTCTGGAGTTTAGTGAGTTGAAAGTTTAGATCAACATTGACTGAAAGTGCAAATTGGCATTAATATGCAGAAGTGATACACAAGGCCAAGTGTCAGTTTTCCATGTAGTCATCAGATTTCATAATCCTATTCAGCACTTTGTGTGCACTTCAGGAAAACAAAATATTGCCCTCTTGGTGGGGTTTGGGAAGGTTATGAAAGCTCACTAAAACAATAGTGGAAAGTTGGTCTTTTGGACAAATATAGATCTCAAAGATGAATCAGTGCAGTGACTTCTTTTAGAAAAATGGGTGAACTTTACACACTTTTGTTATGTTCATAGAAACAAAGCTATAGTAAGTGAGGCTGGTTTGAAAATTTTCGCATCCATGTTACCTTCTAGTGTTGTGCTCCTCAACCTTTTTGACTTGCAACACTGTTAAAAAGGTTACATCATATCTACTTGACATCCAGCTAATATGTCACAGATTTTTCCTTCTTAGACTGTTTTTCAGCTGTTCTTTTGATAGGTACCGTTGCATCTCACAAAATAAAAAATACCAAGATTGGAAAGAAGCATAACAAAATCTGTTTTGTTCAGCAGAACTCAGAGTTTTCCGCTTTCTGAACATATTTCACAGCTCTTTTGGGGGTCATGAATCCCAAGTCGGAAACTGCTGCTGCAGTGAAGATGAATCCTTTGAAATGCAGATAGAGATTTATCTTAACTGTGGGAATGTGTGAATAAACCAATGACCACGTTTAAAAAAGGCAGAGGTGAAGTGTTGGTTACAGTAAATTCTCTGTGTGTGTGAGTCTTTATATTCACATCCTGACAGGGTCATGGACAGTGTATTAAGAACACTCAGTGCGTCCTATTAAGTGTCTGTGTGTAAAAATTACATTTCCTCTGTCCCCTGTGCACGGTAATGACTTGTGGTAAACTCCAATGGCAGCTGTTTCCCCTTTCCCTATCCTGTCCTGTCCCACCCCCTCACACACACACACACACACACACTCCCACCAGTGATAACCTTGAGGCATCTTGCTAGCCCACATACTCATTCTGTTCTTACCGGTTCTTTCAGGCCACTGAGGAGGGAAGGGTGACAGGCCCGTCTTTGTGTTCTAGGCTCGATCCCCATAACTTCAGGGTGTGTGTGTGTGTTGCTGTGATCAGTTGCCTGCAAGCACTGTCTCATGATGTTAGTTCAACTTGCAGCTTCCAGGACAGAACACACTGGTAGGAGATGTAAACAAACAGAATTCAGCCACACACTCTCTGCAGTCAACTCACCCAGGATAGTAAAAACACCGTTCCTGTTTGACCTGGAGGATTACACCACAGCTTCTTGTGGCTTCTTGGTAAACACAGACACAACACTGCAAGACAGAAAGGGAAAAACAGCTTCTGCTTGGCTTGTATTCATCTACACTTTTTACTTTTCTCTTTAATTATGGTGCAGATCAACCATTGTAAGGTTGTGTGAACACATGTTTGACCCAGAATTCAAACATCAATTCCTTCTCACAACTTCCTTATATAACAACAAACCATTAGTGAGAACAGGTGTTTTTTACAGTACTTTTATAGTACCTTTATATATTTAAAGGCCCTCTTCAGTCTATGATTAAACCCCAGAAAACTCCCCTTTGTGTGTCAAGGGTACACATTTAGACATGACATTTAAAATGGCTCAGATGTAACTCTTCACCACTGTTTCCTCTAGAATGTGTGGATCTATGAACTCCCTGTCTAACTCACCCCTCCCCACCTACAGCAGCTTGAGCACACCAGCTCACCAACTACTCTTCTGCTCAAACACTGTAAAATTACTCTGCGTTACGCAATGGCAAGTTGTAATATTGGAGTAATTCAGCCGTACATTTTTGAAGCAGAAACCAATTCTAAAGAATAATGACACTGAACCTTTCACCCTCCAAGTTGACAGAATTGGTCATTAATTTAATCACATATAAAACCCTGGAAGTCTGAATATATGCTTTTGAGAGTGTCATCGGTACAGTTTCAGGGTGGAAACGCCATGGCATCAGTTGCTTTTTTGCTCTTGATGTGTCTTCCAGCATATAAAAACACCATATGGACATGTTAACAAGGTAAAAAAAAACACACAAAAAACTTGATCTTTACCAGAAGGGGTCTTAAAGACTAATTAAATTATAAAATCAAGCTCCTCCAAAGGTGAAGCACCTTTCCAACCTCTTTAATTATTTGAATTATCTGCTATAATTTGACTTTATAGCAGATAAACGTTTTCCTGTTAATTGTCTATTTGCTAAAGTACCATTATTAGAATCCTGGACATACCAGCAGTAGCCATCAGCTTAATTGCATTATCCTGACACACCTATCTCCACTGAGAAAGACTTGTACTACAGCTGTATCGTGGTTTTTATCAAGAGGTCTAAATCCTAAACTCCTTTGTGGACTGTCAACTTCAATTTTACTCAACATGCATTCATAAGAAACATCTACACATCTTGCATCTTCAGAGAACACGCACACACTCAAACACCATCCTTCACTGCAGCAGTCTTTAGTTTGTCAAGAGAAGCTGATAAAAGAGGAAATGACATCCATCATCGCTTTGAGAGAGAATAGGCAAGGTGAAAGAAAGGCGATCGCTGCTGTTTTTCTCTGAAAAGGAAATTAAGTTGCTTTACTCACCTCAATTGTCTGCTTTTCTCTCATCCTTTTTTTCTTCTTCGCAGAAAGCCGCCAACCAGTCTTACTCATCTTCTCATTAATATGATTCTCTTGTCTGTTTTTATCTGCATATTCCATCACCCTATAATTTGTGCTTCTTTTTATTCCCCCCGTACACCTTCTAATCTTTTGTGTCCCGATTATATGAAGAAGTTTAAAGTGAAAACGGTGGTATTACTCTACCTGTTGTTTTCCATCTGTGATCATTTAAAGACATACAATAATGGCTTCATTTCCCTTTAATGCACGCTTAATTGCAAGCTTCCAGTCAAGTCTGACTCTGTGGTCGCACTAAATTTCGCACACAGGCTAATGTGAAATTTCAATTAGAGAAAGAAAATCTGGAACTGTGAAGCTGTCACTCAGCGGCTGTGACAGCACTGGCCTTTCTATTCTTTTTTTTATCTGACAATTCAGGCTTTTTTGAGAATAATATTTAATTTTCTGAAATAATTACAACAGAAATAGCCAGAAAGAAAAGTAAATGACTCAGAAATGACCAAGCTCCCTAATTACTCATGTGACTAGTCATATTAAGTCAGTGTTATTTATAGAGAACATATAAAAACCCCAAATGTTGCTTTACAGTGCTTTACAAAAAGATGACAGTTACCCTGGTAACTACTGACCCAATTATTGAACTTCTATAATATTGTTGGACTCATGATGGACAGTTTAGAGCAAAAAGTAATAAACTTGGTTCAGTATTAACTGATATTATCTTTTTTTATTCCACATATTCTTTTGTACATCCCCGGTTCGCGTGCCGGCCTGGGGTCTTTCTGTGTGAATGTTCATGTTCTCTCAGTGCCTGCGTGGGTTTTCACCTGGGGGTTCCGGCTTCCTCCCACAGTCCAAAGACATGCTGAGGTTAATTAGTGATTCTAAATTGTCCGTAGGTGTGAATGAGAGTGTGCTTGGTTCTTTGTCTCTCTATGTGGCTCTGCGACAGACTGGCGACCTGTCCAAGTGAACACTGCCTTCACCCTGAGTCAGCTGGGATAGGCTCCAGCCCCCCAGCGACCCTACAGAGGATTAAGCGGTGTATAGATGATGAATGGATGATTCTTCTGTCTCATCAATGTCAGTCAAAGTTGGTGTAGACAGTTTTTGTTTTGTTTTTCATCATTGGGCAAAATTAAAGTGTAATTAAAGTGGTCTGAGGGCTCTTCTGCACCTCCTTCTGACTCTTTTTTTCAAGCTTAAGAAAATGTATCCCATGACGGGAGATTTTTTAGCAAATTACAGTTTTATTTACTGATCAGATAAGTGAGGATCAATAGCAACAAAATCAGTGGTAAGAACAGGATGTGGTGGTGCAATGAGTTAGATGGATGCATTTTATTCTGGAGAGCAGGGTGACCAAGGTGAAGCCACATATGAATGTTTATTGAAGAAAAAAAAAGACTTTTCAGTTTAGTTTAGTTCAGATTAGTTTGTCTTTCTATTTCTGCCTTCTGCAGCTTCAATGTAGCTTTGAGCCACCAGGATCAAGTCTGACCTGAGACTACTTGTTTCATGTAATGTCTACACTCTCATCTCTTGACTTCAGATGTAGAATAAGTCATTCTAATCCAATACACTTCAAACTGACACAATATCTTGTTTATGCATGTTCTGCAAAAATCAGGTGTTGATGCACAACTCTGTTTCTGTAAATGAGAAAATAAACAAAGTGAACACAACAGGGGGCACTTGTGTTTATACACAAGCAGAGACTATGTGCAGAGTGCAGCTCAATCAATCCCACAGCATCCAGACATATACGGGGAATTTAGAGGATTTTTTAAAACACTGCGGTGGGTGGTTTTAGTGCAGCAGCTTGTAGAGCAGGTGTGAGAGGCAGCGGCAACTGTTCCTCTCCTCCCTGTTTCCAATGGGAGCTAGAAGTCGGTTTCAGCACCATGGGGCTCTATTTCTTCCCTCGTGGACACAGACTGAGGCTTCCATCCTCCACCGGGTTCCTCCATGGAGCAGCCATGCGGGTGCTGGCTCTGGCCCCACTGGGGAAAGGCGTCTCTGAGGTTTTGGTGTAAACTGAGCAACTCACTCTTGCTAGTTTTTAGTTTGTTTCATTCTGGATGCTGTTTGCTTGCAAGACATTTTAATGTTTGTTTTGCTTCAACTATGGGACAGGACATCCACTCACACACTTAAGCATTTCTTTTTTGGTCCAGTAGCCCAGTTATTAGAGTCGTCACCATAGAGTGTCCATGAGTTTGTGTGACCAGGCTTCTGAAGGAGCACTGAAGAGAGGGCTGTGCTTGTTTGGCTGTTGATTTCAAATTTAAGCAAACTTTCTCAAGCTTACACCACCTTTAAATTCCCCCATATATATTTTTTAAAAAGACAAACCTGCAGTTCCCCAGAAAGTGTCTGTGATAGTAGTATAATATAAGTAACGCCTACTGCATCTTCAGTCAGTCTTGCTCATTTTTGAAATTGTGCATTTCCAAAAAAAAAAAAAAAAAAGCAGTCAAGCCATCTGTTTTATGTGCTCCTGCCAAAAATGTTAGACCCCTGCAAAGCTGAATTGTCAGTGGAAGTCTTATGTTTTAGCAGTCGATTTGCTTTTATAACAAAATCTGCAATGTAAAATGATCTCCTTGTACCTTGAAGGTTTTTAAACTATTCATATTGTCATCTATCTGATGAGTTGTTTTTTTTTTAATTTTGTCTTTTATGGCATTCATTTGTTTTGTCTTTCTGCAACACAAATCAGAGCTCCACACTAAACAAACTTCTCAGCAGGGTGGTATTTTTCCAAGACGCTCGAGCTGAATGCGATGTGTATATTACATAAACATTTCTGAAATAAACACTTTCGAGCTGTTGTAGACTGTCAGGCTTGTTCTGTAACCACCGTAAATCCTTTAAAGTCTTAGTTGAGCTTCTAAGTTGCACCCAGGCTGTGCACAGAAACCAACAACATCCACCAGTCAAACAGTTATGTCACCGCTAAGGATGGTCGAAGTTTGGCTTTTCAAGTCCAACAAAGGTGCAGAATTTCTTGATCATGAGAGCCTGAAATATGGATGTTTGAGCACATTATATGGTGCTGGAACTGTATGGATGAATAGAAAGATGTTTGGGAAGAAGAAAAATACTTGAAAGTGTAAAGCTCTTCTGTGAGGGTCACCACTGTGTTGCTCTCTTTTACACACATACACACTTTTCATACAGCCGGGGGGAGCGTTCAGCCTATATACACACTCCCAAATCTTACAGTCAGTCACAGGGATGGGACCAGCATGACATGAGCAATTATAATCTTCCCAAAATACATCTCTCTCTTTAGTCAATCCCTGTCCGAGCTAATAGACTCTGTAGTTGAGGATTTGTGTTCAAATCGCTTGAGGGAAGGAAGCAGGAGAGGGGATACGGAAAAGAGAGAGGGTATAAATAATACATGCACAAATATATGCCTGTTAGGTTCTAATCCCGAGCTAGTGATTTGCAGTCAATACAAAACACTCATAAAGTCTTTGTCCCTCCACTGTCGCGCTCTTCTTTTTCTTTGACACTCAGATTGCTGAGCCACCGAGTAATTTTCACACTAACAGCTATGTCATGTTTTGTTGCGAGACGAGATAACAAAAAAAAAAAAAAAAAATGAAATGTGTGGAATAGGAGGAATGATTTTGAGCAAACATATCACAACAAATCACAGCTCCAAGAGATACAGAGAAAGACTGAAGGGAAGAGGAGAGAGGGATAAGAGAGGGAAAAGCTTTCTTTTTGCAGAAGAGGGCCGCACAAGGATGGTGGAGGATGAGAGATGGAGAAAAGTGGCAAGAAAAGGATATTGCATGCAGATTGGCCACCGATTTATTATCTCCCCTGCTTTTATTAGTTTCATGAAGAAGTCATGCAACAAGCAGTAATAAATCACATTGGGGATTTAATTTGATGTCACTTCTGAAATTATGAGCTGTCCGTGCTTCTTTGTGGCTCCTAATTTCAGGCAAGTATTTTCCTCCTTTTTTTTTTTTTTTAGAAAGTCTACCTGTCAGAACAAATTAGCCAGTCTCACTGCTTTAATTTGACTTTTTCTTCTCCCCCTTTTCAAAAGCCTTAATTAAACAAAAAAAATTCCAGAAAACATCATGACGAAGGTTTCATTGTTTGTCTCATATTCCTCCTGACTTGTGGTTTTCAGTCACCTTTGTGTAGAGCTTGTTGGTGTGGAGTGTTCCTATGACTCACCAAATAATTAGATCCCAGTGGTAGAGTGTATCTCAATACATTTACTCAAGTACTGAACTTTAGTATAATTTTGATCCAATTTTTCCCTTTGTATTGCTTTTCAGCCTAGATTTTTTGTTAATAATCTGCTATCCATTGGAGTACAGTTAAATCTATTATTAAGAAATGAACAGAATATGGCACTTGCCTAGAGCAAGCTGTCCAGAAAAACTGAGTGACTGTGCAAGGGAAGCCAAGACACCTATGACTTCTGACTGAAAGAGTTACAAGCTTCAGCGGTTGATATGGGAGAGACTGGTGGAGAACAGGCAACAGTTATTGTATGCACAGTCAAAGCTTTATGGGAGATCGGCAAAGAGAAAGCCACTGCTGAAAAAAGAGTTTGCCAGAAGGCATGTGGGAGACTCAACTAGAAGAAAGTTCTTTGTTCTGATGAGACCAAATATTTCCCATCAGCTTTCAGGCCATCTATGTTTGGCGGACACCAAACACTGCACAACATCACAAACACACTATCCCCATCATGAAGCACGGTGGTGGCAGCATCATTAAATCAGGGCGAAGATTGACAACAGTCCCCAGCTGAATACAAACTGGGAACATTGTGGTTCATAGCTGTTGTGAATCAGTTGATCTTGCTTTATGAATAAGACTCCCCATCCTTTAATGAAAAAGGTAAGATATTTTTATTTAGTTTAGTCAGTTATACACGTAGGCTTTACAGTAGATTTAACATGGTATGATGAAAGTGTTCCAGTAATTCTAAGCATTCTTAAGCAGG